>VXBX01001934.1:892775-963844 GCA_013400415.1 Scytalopus superciliaris | reverse complement strand
TTTTTTTTTTTTTTTTTTTTTTGCCATGAGGATACACTCCTGGCTCATGGTCTGCTTATAGTCCAGAAGGTTCTTCTCCACAAAATTTTTTCCCCAGAGAGTTTGTTTCCAGTGTATACTGATACCTGGGGTTATCCTTCCCTAGATGCTGGATTTTGCATTTCTCCTTGCTGAATTTCATGTGAGTTCTCCTGCCCCAATTCTCTGCCACAGTGTCCAGCTTGTTAATGAGGATGTTGGACAGTACTGGCTCTAGTAGTAGCCCTGGAGTACACCACTAGTGAGTCACCTCCAACTGGACCTTGTGCCACTGATGACAAGTCTCTGGACCTGGTTGTTCAGCAGCTTTTCAATCCACCTCACCCTCCCCTCATCCCACCTGTACTTTGTCAGCTTGTCTGTGAAGCTGATGAGATGAAATCATGGGAGAGAGATATGGCTTTGCTAAAGGCCAAAAACATCTACTGATCACCTCTCATCCACCAAGCTAGTCATGTCATAATAGAAAGCATAATTTCCCTTTCATAAATCCATGAAGACTATGCCAATCACCCTCTTGTCCTTCATATGTTTGGAAATAGTTTCCAGGACGATTTTCTCTCAACACATTCCCAGGGATTGAGGTGAAGCCTATTGGCCTGTAGTTCTCTGGACCTTTCTTCATGAAGACAAAAGTGATATTTGCTCTCTTTCAGTCTTCAGGAACCTCTCCCAGTCATCATAACCCTTCAAAATAATCAGGAGAGGCCTTGCAATGACATCAGACAGGTCCCTCTGCACTTGTGGATATAATGTGTGGGGCTCCATGGATTTACAGAGCTGTGTCCTTCATTTGAAGCTGCCTGGGTACAAAAGTCTGGCAGCAAACAGCTGTCAGCACTGCTTCAGTAGCACTTGGGTCCTGTGCCCTGTGGCCATCATCTCTGTGTTTGCTGGACAGAGAAATTTCACTGGCATCTTTTTTGTGCCCTTCTGCATGACCTGCTGTGCAAGCTGCTGCACATCTACTGGCTGCTTCTGCTATCACTGCACAAACTGCTGCCTCACAGTCCTCATCCTGGCCAGGCTGAAAGGGAGCTTGATTATCCCTGCTCAGGGGTCAGCCAGAACAAAGGCTGCCGGCAACGTGCTGGTCAAGGACAGCTCATAGAGTTTGTTAGAAGCTGTTAGAGCTACCCTCGCCTGGAAACAACATGCATCTTCAGTATCCTCAGAGGTTTCCCAAAAGTGCCTAAATCTCAGGAAAAGTGCCCAGAAGCTCAAGAAGATACCAAGACAATCTTAAAGAAGCAGAAACTCCTGCACAAACTGCTGCGTGCTAGGCCTGGCTCTTCTAAAGGGCAACTGAGAATGGCAAATGTCCCTTTCTAGCTGTCATAGTACAGCTGTCTAACAAATTTGCCCTGATGATTTGCATTAAGAAAATTTTCATAATTCACTGAAGTATTATTATATTCTAAAAATTAAATAATTTTCAGGAAAAAAAAGTATTTATAAAAATGCATCAAGTTCAGGGAAAATTCATGATACAAATATATCCAACTGCAATCAAGCACTAATTTTCAAAACATTTGGAATTTTATTTTGGAAATACAAATTTCACTGCATTTAACATAGGAAAGGTGGATTCTGTAAAACTCTGTCCACTCTATAATTATGCAAATTATAGGTAATAGAAATTTTTAAGAAAGCATAGCAACATGACAAAATTATTTGAAGACTTTAGAAAATTCTTTAGATGGGGAACTAATGGATCTCAGTTGTACTTTTTTCAAAAATTAATGGAATGGTGATTTGATTATAGAGGAAAAAACTCTAAATACCTCTAATATAAAGTAGACATTAAAAAGAAAACCTGTTGCTGGAGACTAATGGAGGATTAGCTACATGGCTGAGTGCAAAATAAAATGCATATTTTGAAATGCACAGTTGACAGGAAACACTGAAAAAAAGAAATCAAGGAAACTTGTGAAGTCCCTTGTTGTTGTCTTTCAAGGGGAAACTACTCCCATGAAAGATACACTTAACTGGAAAGTGCAGGCATATTGAAAAAAATAAGGAAGTTCTGCATAACACAGAGCCAGGAAGACAGCATAGTTGCCCACTGCCATTTAAATTCCATGCAATGCTAGGTTAGCACCCAATATACTTTTTGCAGGCCCGGGGACTTTCGGAGTAACATCTAGTTACCTTCCGAAGCTCCTGATGTTATCCTGAGCACTTGTGTAATAGTATCAAGTTGCTGCAGCAGTAACATGCCTGAAGACAACATGCTGGACACAAGAATTACAGATGAATGTAGTGCCTGCCCACAGAATGCTCTAATGTTTCTGATAGAGGAATGAGGAAAAGGGAATGAGTAGCTGTTTCCACTGGCTCATTTCCTTCAGCGACCAAAACTAAAACCTAAAGTTCTTACTGGGCAAGGTCTCATGTCTAACATCAAATATTTCACTAAAGACAAAAAAACTAAAAAGTCCTAGTGGTAGAGCAAGAGGAAATGCTGGTCTTTTGTAAGAATAGCAAATGTTTGATGATTCTTTAAGACCACAGGAAAACACAACATTGACTAACACATGTGAATGGAAGTGGATACCTTGGCCTTTCTATCTCATTTTATATTGCCACTTACCAAAGTCACTAGGTCTAATATGAGCCCTCTGCATGTTTCTCCAATACCACCATTAACAGTTAATTCTCCTCCATCTTGCTTCAATGTGCATCGAGAGGACTGTAAGTTACACACTTAATGATTCTCCTCCCGGCTTCTTATTGATCTAAAGACAATTTTTAAAGCAGTTGAACACTTGAAAATGCCCCTGATGTAAACAGAAATTGAAATTGTGAATATAACAAGAACAGTATGAATGGAAAGTATTTTAAAAAAAAAGCTCATGTTCTCATAGTGTGGCATACAAATTGAATAGATACTTTTAGGTGATTTTGGAGTGGCTTTTGCTTTCCCTAATACGTTACAGTACTAGTCCGAAAAATAGACACAGCATCATTTTCAGGTCTGAATAATATGTTGATGAAAAAATTATTAGCTAGTTACACACTCAATAATAAGCTTTCATCTTCAAAAGACAGCCCATGACAAAAGCAATAACTTCATTTAATGTGAAGGATTTGGAGGATCTGCTGGAAGTCGAACAGAGGAACATGACATCTTTAACTGAATAAAAAGGAACATTTAGTAGCCATTAGATGTGCACTGTCCTGTTTGTCATTAAACAGAGCAGAGATCTTGTTACAAATGGTATGTTATTGTCTAATTAAATGCACTGGAAATGCAAAGGCACGGGGGAGTTGAATTAAGACTGCAAACAATGTTGTTTTTGCTTGGGCGGGAGTGGCCAGGAGAAAGGGTATTGTAAGCATCTTACTGGTAGAAAGATAAAGACAGATGCTGAGGCTCCACAGTCTGCTGTTCCCATTGTTTGGCTCAAGGCAGCTGTGTACATGGCAAGATCACAAAACAATCAGTGCTCCTGTTTTTATAGATGTTGGAGTGAGACAGCAGTTCGGTTTTATGTGTGAGTAGAAAAATGTTCATGAGAAATGTATCAATCCCCTAATTCCCACTGCAAAATGTAAAAAAACAAAAGAAGTATTTCCAAATTAATTTATCCACCATTAAATATAATACAGTGTGCTAACTGAATTTTTCTATTAAAAAAGTAAGAAGTTACAAGAGCGATGTTTCTAAAACACAGCCATATTTTTAACTGTTCATAAAGGAGCACTAATAAACTATGTCTTTCTGCAGATTCAGTGCTCCACAGAAAACTCTAAAATATGTTAAAACTGGATATCTATAGCTTTTCACAGTATGCTGGATATTTAACTGCATAACAGTAAGAGCCATGGTAAGTATAAAGTTCCTAATAAGCTTGCTAATATGCTAGTAAATATGCTTTAACAACATATTCATCACATAACTTTGAATTCTTCTTTACTGCACTGACTTTTTCTGAACAGGTTCTCAATCCTTAGTATGAAACTGAAGTAAACTCAACTTTCACATCTTCGTGTTCAACTTAAATGAAATTTAGTACTATTTTTACAACTTAAAAAACAACATATAACAGATTTGGGGCCTGCACGCCACTACTCATTTTGTTCAAGAACTAGTCCTCTGTTAGTATTATTACTATTACTGGAATTATTAAACTAGCCTTTAATAATTCACTGTAGTTTACTAAGATCAACGATGAGAAATACTCAATTTTTTCACTTCAGATATTTTAACTGAGATATTAAATATCAAGACGCTTAAATCAAACAAGAATTATTGAGACCCAACTTCAAAACCATAAACTGGGCACGACCTAATTTACAAAAGTACTGAAATGTTTGAGTCTTAATATCTTTCCAAACTTTTAGGAGCATACTAGGTTATAAACTTATGAAACTGAATTATTTCTTGTGATACCACAATCATAAATATTTTTAATCTATTCTACTGAACTAGCAAATTCAATAAGTCAAGGGAAACAAAAACAGAACATGGAGAAATCAGTCAGTGAGTTACTTCACTATATTAAAATTCTGAATAACCAAAGGTTCATTTCATGTATTTGTCATAATCTACCCACCCTCCCCCACTGCCTTTTATTGTATCTCCTTCTTTGTATACGTGTGTTAGGCTCTGACACTTGTGTAAGGGCATCTACAACAAGACCTGGGTCAATAGTACTGGTTTCTGTCAATATTTTAGATAATGATCCTACGTTCATGTTTTTACGTATCTTAGATGTTTAAGGTATGGTTCATCCCTGCAATAAAATGAAAACTAAAAATTTTTAATAGTATTTCACTTAAAATTAGAGCAGAAACAAATTGCACAAAATACAATGTCTACATCTCTACATCTGTGCTGCCAGTCATTAAAACACTTTGGATGGTTGAAATTGTTAAATCTCCTTCAACTGAAGAGAAATCCCAAGTGTCAGAGCTCAGTTTGTTGTCAGCATGCTTCATGCTCAGCTGCTACCTTACCATTTTTTATTAGTACTTAGACAGGAGTTGCACATCAAGGTCAGTTAGCATACTCACCAGTTGTTCACCACGTTTACTCACCCTTTGACCTTCTTTGCCAGGTGGACCTTGGGGACCCTTCAGCACACCCTGAAAATGTAAACATTGAACAATTATAACATTCTGTTATTTTCATCTTCTATTATTCTGTAGAATAGACTAATCCAAAGAGCCAGACATCAAGACAAGGCATTTCTTTCTAATAATAAAAATTGGTTATTCATGACAATTCTTTCAATGTTATATTAAGGTGCAAGAAAAAAATGCAAACAATAGTTATTAATCACATTTCACCATATAAAGGCTGAATCATTTGGAAAAGAAAAGGTAAGTCAGCACTAATGAAGCATAGTTATATTTAACTGCAATATTATATGAAAAGTGATTGATCTTGCTAAGTTAGGATGCCATAAGAAAAAAAGGGAAAAAAAAGTTATGCTACATGAAAGACAACTTACTCTACAGCTCAAATTCAAATATAGGCACTGGAGGGGGAGGGGAAGGCAGGGAAAGGGAACTAAATATAGCAGAAGGCCGTATGTTTGCTGTATTGAAAGAATTGGCCCTGTGCTGCTTCCTCTGCATGTCTGGCTTGGCTTCTCAGAATGCTTCAGTGCCACTTTTTCCTCACTCTCTTCTCTGACCAGGCACAGGAGCTCTGGGTGTTTGCAAAATACCCTTGACTTGTGAGCCTGCTTTCTGAGCTTAGTGCAAGGATCTGCCTTTTTGAGTCACAGATGGAAACACAGAGCAGTTCTGACACTTTGGGGCTTTAATTTTATATCTGATTAATGTACAATATAATCATAAAATAACAACTCAGAACAGTCATTCCCCCTTCCACTTCCCCTTTATTTTGTGAGTCACCTTGGAACACAATTAAAAAAAAAAAAAAAGTTACTTTGAGGAAGCAATCCAATTTCCATTATAGCAACAAGAAACATGAAATCAGTTTTAGTGCAACCAGCAAAGAGTATGAAACAGTTCTACTTTGTATAATTAAAGATAAAAGTATTTTATGTTATATTGCATACTGTTACAAGGTGTCATAAAATTAAAGAACTTACATTTAGTTAATGTAAGAGTTTCAGAATATTAAAATACTAAATTCATAGCCAATTAAATTACTCAGACTCTGGTATTACTCCATCTTGAGTTATATTTTTGGTCAAATTCAAACTCTTTATTTAGAATCAATAACACACACTTATTGCCCCAATTAGGGTGAACTGAGGCCCCCTGAGAACCACAATTTTAAAAAGCACCCAGATTTCTAGCAATGAATTAAAAAACTTTATTTATGAACTTTTTAATTTCCAAGATAAACTTGAGAAAGTAAGCAGGCATTCCAAAGCTACAGCTCATATATCAAGTGATGATTTAAATTGATTAGAATGAAGTTTGAGTTCAATTTTAAATAAAAGTAATCACTTCAAGAGCTTTTCCATTTCTATCTTTTCTCCACTTTCAAACACTGAAGTTAAAAATGTACCTCATAGAGTATTTCACTGTAGGATATTTCTCCCTTTATTTCAGTTTATAATGTAAACAGAGTAAGGTTTAGGATCTTTTATGAAGCTGATGACCACCATTTTCATGTTCCACCATAAATTTATGGAACTAGAATACACATGACAATGTCATGTCCAACAACCAAATAAATCATGGTAAGTTCATTCCAGTGTAGTTATGTAGCTTATACAAGCACAAACCCATAAAGCAATGTGTCAGTGTGACCTCTGTAAGCCTTCTTTACTTTTTCCTCAAGGCAGTGAGGAACTTGCAGAGAATTCTGTCTGGTCCAACTGTTAGCAATATTCTAATTCTGTAAAGAAACTCTGGGAATTCAGGAAGAGGTGGAATTTGTGTTGTTAATCTTTCATTTCTAGTGACAACTTTATGCAGGGGAATGAGATGAAAACCTGTAATGTCTGTTTCATGGGGGAGGAAATACTTAGTCTCACATATCTGCACAATAAGGCTCCAAGGGGACAAAAATTACACAAGAATGTAACTGCACAATAATGATAATTAATAGCCAACATTTTTGTCCAAGAACTACTTTTATTCTTTTTCTTCTTTCTACAATATTATTGTCAAGAAAAAGGAACCAGATAAGGAGATTTATCTTCAAGGAAAGGGAGGAGAGCAGTGTACAATTGGTAACTAGGCAGGGAGGACTCCCCTGTACAAGGAGCCACATCCTGATATTGAAACTGAGGCAAAAGTTCACACCAGCTTCAGTGGGATCTTCGGTTTAAAAAGTGATGGAACAACATGGGCCATGTTAACTAAGACAGCTGTAAAACTGTAGTAACTTGGCCAAAGTAATGACTTAGCACTGCTATCCCTGTTCAACATTCACTGAAAGAGATCCTGGAAAAATAACTGCAGAAGAAACCTGCAGGAGAAATGCAAAAGAAAACTTTTCTACAGTGAATTTTTCTAAAGGGATGAATAAAACATCTCCCTTTGAATGCCTATAAAATTTAGGAATGAATCGAATTAAGTATTTGTAGGAAGGCAAATCAAAATATCTACTTATGTCTTACTCCTATTTAACTTCTAGAGATGTTCCTTTGGAGAGCAAAGATCAGCTTCTTGACTCCCTAAAATCACAGATAGCACAGTGGGTCGGGGGGGGCGCATGACCACAGACATAAAGGGATAAAATACAGACTGAATAAACATGGCCCATGGGACGTGTTATGTTGAAAACATTTGCCAGAAGGCGATCTATTGTACGTGTCCCATCACCCCAGGTAAACAACATCCAAAGCAATTAAAATCATAGAATCATACAATGGTTTGGGTTGGAAGGGACCTTTTAAAGGTCATCTAATCTAACCCCCTTGCAATGAGCTGGGACATCTTTTACTAGACCGGGTGGCTCAGAGTCCCTGCAACCTGCACTTGAATGCGTCCAGGGATGGAGCATCTACCACCAATCTGGGCAACCTGTCTCACTGTTTTACCACCCTTATTGTAAAAAACTTAATTACTCTATCTGATCTAAAGCGATCCTCCTTCAGTTTAATACTATTATTCCTTGTCCTGTTGTAACAGGCTCAGCTGAGAAGTCTGTCCCCATCCTTCCTATAGGCCATCTTGAGGTACTGAAAAGTAATTGAAATGATTCACTATGTTTCAGTCTGCTATGTTTGAACCGGCAAGAGGAGGGTATGATGATGAGTAAAAGAATGTGAGATACAAACCCAGTGTATTCCCGTGACATCACACTGGCAGGAAAATATGATGCATCCTTAGGTGGCCTAACATGCATGGGATTTTCCTGATGCTGCTAAGCCCCCTTTGAGGCTGGAAGACAGTAGACTTCTACCTACTTCATAGAGAAGTGAACTACAATAGCATATGCAGGTTCCTGTTAAGGATCAGGCAAGCCTCTTGGAGTTTTATACCTTGAAAGAGCTTGTGGAACATGAAGTGTNGGGGGGGGGAAGTCAGTAAACTGGGAATGTGGTTAAGTGCATCTGAAACTTAGAAAAATCTATCAATGAGTGAGGATGGCTATGGACAGAGATGAAACACAATGCATGGGTAGGCACGAGAGGGTTGCACAACACCTTGAATAGGAAGAATAGAAACTTATGAATTCATTTATAAGAGGTAAATTGTAAAGGGAAGTGTTGGCAAGGGAAAAGAGGCTGGTTAGAATACAGAATAGAAAAAACAAGCACACTGAAACACATGCTGACAGACATTTAAACAAAATATTATCAAAGCCAGGACTAAGCTTTAGTTGAGGGAATCTAGGAAAAACAACAGATTTAAAAAATGCTACAGCAGAATAAGTAAGCTTTTAAAAGAACTTGCATGTCATTGAAAGTATCAGTAGGAATTAACATTTAGTACTTAACAGCTAATATTTTTCTCAGGTGTCAGGAGATAAAAGCTAATAACAATTATTTAACTTGAGATGGCAGAAGAAAAATGTGTTAGGAAGTGACAGAAAAATCAGCTAACAGTTCAGCCTGTTAAGCTGTTCTGAGTTTCAGAAGCTATTAATTTAAAATGTATGAGCTAGCAAGTAGCTATCAGAAGCTGCTTACTATAGAAGGGCTAAAATCCTGTCATGTGACTCCACAGGTACAAAAACGTGTGTAAATACCTGATACATCATGATGAGCATCTGCAGAGACATGGTGGAGTCTTGGTTCATAAATTCAGTAACTGCCTGAGAACATAGTCTCAAAAAAGCAAAGCTTTTACTGTGACCTTTTGGTGAATAAAACAAAGTTAAAAAATAAAAATCCCAGCTGAAGGAGAAGAGTGAGGCTGCTTAAAGCTGTTATTCGTATTACTTCTTCTGGAAGCTTATGGTGGGTGCCAAGAGAGTAAAATATTAGACAAGTACATATATTTTTGGTATTCTGAAAGTTGCTTCAAAACAAAACTGATAGTTTTTGAAGCAGAAGGCTAGACAGCTGTCTTACATACTCGTAGGTAGTGTTGCTGAAATACATTTCATTCTCCACATAAATTAGATCTAATATAAATGCTAAAAATAATAAGGCAGGTCTAATTAAGTCACAAAAACTATTTCCTTATAGACTGCTTTGTGTGTACTATATACAAACTACTCTCATCCAGTTTTTCCTCACTGAATTCCAGCAAACACATGACCTCAATTTTTACAAAATAAATGTTACCAGACAGGAAGAAAGTGTATGTAGTTTAGTAAGTCAAGCAAAGAAAGAGAGAGCCTAAATTACATATGCAGAAACACCTCATTTAACCATTTGAATATGCAAGCTTTTATAATGCTAAACTTGCTACTTCAAAACCACCCAGCTATAATAGACATGATTTGGCTAAGGAATCTGAAAAAATGTTGATAAACAGAAAGGTATAGCTCTACTGAAACAAAATCAACACTAAAACATTTTTAGAAGTTAACTGGTGGCAATTCCCACTGCAGGGGTTTGACCTAGTTCTTTAAAGCACAATTCTCATCAGGATAAAGAAAAGATGTCACACTTGAATTATATATACAATGATCCTTCTGTAAACTCCACAAGTAGAGCAGCACAGAATCACACAAATCAATAGTCAAGGAAAAAGTGACCACAGATTCCCAAATTCCTGACATAACACAACATGTGATCATGGTGAAGAGCTGCAGCCTGACTGACTTGAGGAGCCTTCTCCAGCCACAGCTTGTAGGATGGATGGTACTGCTGTGGCTGGACTGATGCAAGAATGTCACAGCATTCCAGACAGGATGCAACAAGATGCAGTTCAATTAGGTCTTAAATGCATCTACTTATCTGGAGGTGTTTGCAGAGAACAAGTTCTACTGTGCATGTAATGATTGTCATTGTGATCCTTCTACTCTGTTTTGAGGATATTTTCCTCTGGGGCCTGTTTGTACCATACCAAGGGGAAATGAATGGCATATGCTCAGGTGAAAACAGATTATCACACTCAGCAAGCAAAGGAGCTGAAATATGAATACCTTTCCCACAGTCAACATGCCTACAGTGCTGCTTTCTCAGGTATCTTCAAGGCAATTTACCTGCTGTGAATGTCCTGCTGCCCCTACCTTTAAGCCCAAACAGAAGGGTGAGGAAAAGGGATACAACTACAATGGTTTCCTCTTCTTGTCCTGAAGACTACCCATCACCAGCCACATGGAAACCCACAGAGTTTGTATACACACCTCACTGTTACAAATCCATTAGAATGGGAAAAATGGCCCAAGAAAATCACAGAAGGATAACTGATTTGCTGTTGTATTACCATTTCTGAAGGAAATTAGACTATATCTATCTTCAGCATTTCCAAACATGACCTGATCTCATTCACATCCTTACTGAAGTATGTCCATTGTACACCATGTTTGGCCTCAATGTTGCTGCAGTGACCACATTATTTTGCTATTAGACCATTTTCCTTTCAAAACTGCTGCCAACGCGGTTACTTTTGTGGGAAAAGAGACAGCATTTAGCAGAAGTATTTCAGTTCTGCCAGAACACATGATCATTTACATTTTCATAATAATTTATTACTGGAGCAAACAGAAAATATGTTCCTCACTGATCTCATTATATGCTTTTGGTTTGGCTATTTTTTTGTAACTTAACTTGAAATCTGTATTTCTTCAGAGACAATAATTTCAAAAGAAAACTGCAAGAGCAATTTCAGAGTTCACACTTCATGACCCTAGTACTTTTAATAAACATAAGCTTATTTGCTAAGTATAAAAAGCATCATTTAAAATCCTGCAGAGTAATTTGAAATGATTTGTTACATTGATGTCTACTGCATATGGGACTACTCTCAAATCATTCTTCTAATGAAGGACATATAGATCACATTCATGCCAATTTAGCAGAATGAGAATTTTTTAAAAACAAATTTTATGTGAGGCTCAGACATCAATCTTCACTTATGCCATCAGTATTATTGCCTAAAGAAGATAAAAATTGGACTGTAACTGCTGAAACGTTTTCTATATCCCTAAAGGGGTAATCTTAATAGTATCTACTCCCATACTTAGAGTGCCTTTTGAAGAAGAAAATACTTCTAAGTTATACTGTGAGAGTTAAAAATCACTGTATTTTATGCAAAACAACTGAACAGTTTAGTATTTTCATGAAATTAATACACCTCCCTTAGAGAAGCTCAAATAGATAGAATTCAGATTTTTTTTTAGAGTATGAAAAGAAGGGATTTAGAATGAAAACGTAATTTTCTGTGTACTTAACTTTCTTTAGTAGGGTTAGCTTTCCTTTACTTTATGTCATTACACAAAAAGAAAGTGAGGGTGATATTAGCTGAGTTGCTTACTAATGGAAGGGGTGTGTGTCACCTTCTTTAGCTTCACACGAATAACTGAGAAGAAAGCTGTGTAATCTGTTGCTGATGTTGCTTTAGGAAGGGGAGAGCCAAAAGTTACAAGTGGAGCTTGCCTGGACCTGAATCTGCAACTTCCTCCCACACTGCATTTGTGTGCCAGCTTCCTTCGGCTCCGTTTAACCAGACCAAGGAGCCAACATTCCAACTATCTGTTTAGTAAGCAAGTCTTGGGGACTTCTGTCTGTGACTGACTTAAGCCTCAGCTTCTGAGTAAACACTTGGTGCCATCTGGATGACTATTTTATAACTCCTGAAAGGGATAGGTCCGCAGGAACGTACTGACGGACACTCGTTTTCCTCAGGAACCAAAAGCAGCATATCAAGTGTCAAGAGGAATAGTTATGGTATATTTTACAAGAGATGGCTACGCTACCTTCCCTCACCTGTCACTCTTCTGACACGGCACGCACAGGCTTAAGCCGGGGATACCAGAGAGGGCAAGCTGCAGAGCCAGCTGTGACCCTGCAGAAAACAGTCCCCAGCTCCTGCCACTAAATCCTGCGTTTTGACAAAACCACACAGCGGAGCGGTACAATCCTTCCTGTTTAGTCTCTGGAGGTTCCTCAGCAACAGTACCATTGATCAGGGAACTTAAACTTTAAAAAAAACTCCACATATTGTCGCATAAAGGGAACACAGTAAAGGAGAAAAGCTCAAAATTTATTCCCAGAATTCATTTATATGACACGCGAAAAGTACTAAAGAGAAGAGACATCTAGTACTCACAGAGCAATTCAGAACATAGGAGAGAAATTAAAGGAAGCATAAAGAACCAATCATGGCTTTGGACTAGTCCCATACAGCTACCATTGTAGCTGAGGAGACAACGTAAACGTGTATATCTAGACCTGTGTAGACTGACTTCACAGAAACTAAAGAAAACTTTACATCTTTACTAAAAGGGCTCAAATATGCACATATATATGGCTAATTTACAATAAAATATATTTGTGTGAATAATGCCTGAATTGAACAAATATACTTAAAACTATTTTGATTACTAATTTCATTAAGATTCTGTGTAAAGCCTATAAACTTTTCAATATATTTACTTTTACAGCTTAGCATACTTTATGCAACAATGCTGTTTCTTTTCTCTAATTCTTTATACACAATTGATGAAATGTATTAGCAAGACTTCTGTACATTCCTTAAAGGAACATACAGAAACACATTCAACCCTAATCCCATCTCTTTCTGAATTCTCTGCTGTTGCTGCAAGTAGAAAGTTTTGTTAAGTGTAGATGTGTTGGGATTCCAGTATGAAATTTTCTGTTAACTGACATCAAACAGGAGGATCCAGAGCTCTGCTCTTTCTTCAGGGCAATGCACTTTCTGAGCTATGACATTTCTATTTCAAACTCATTCAATAATTTTTACATCTTAAGAAGCAGTGGTATTGTTCCCCCTTTTTTTCGCAGTTTAGCATATGCTCATCTACCTAATTAGGTTGTTACAGCTGTTGAGTATTTATTAATTCTGTCATACATACTGCCTCAAAGTATCCCTCATTCCATATAATAATGGCTATATTCATCAGCTGAACACTTAAAAATATAGGTTTTGCCTCCAAGTACTGGTAGCTTGATTCTCTTCCATATTTTCTCATGTCTCCATGTTTTTCTTTTTTCTGAGCAGTGCAGGATTTCCTACTCATCATGGATGCCCAAATGCTTTCAGAGACAGAGTCACTGACATATTTTGGACTTTCACAGGTACCAACACCACAGACGAAAGGAAAAACAGGAGTTTCTACTTCTTGCTCTTACATATGTCTGTAAATAACCTACAGACATCTCTCCCTGAACCGAAGGATCACCAAACAGCTGTTTGGAAATGCATGCAGTGAAGCAGTCTCAGTCTTTTGCCACCTTCATGCCTCCTTTGCTGAGGACAGGACCATGGTACAGGTCTGTGTGTGTGGAGAATGATCTGACTCTGAGCAACACTACTGATGGTCTAGTTTATCCTGAAACCAGAATATATGGTAGATTTCCTTCAGCTTACTCCACTGATGTATGATTTCTATGGAAACTTATAGGAATGGACAAGCTGCACAGGGCAGCAGAGCTCCTTATAATGCCGTTATTTCCTACTTGCCTCAATATGCAGTTGGACTGGGCCAGAAGGTCAATGACCCAAGCTCAGTTTGAGCAAAAACAAGTCCCCTTTAACATTCCCTCCCTCCCTGCCCAAAAGTCACATTTTGGACTACTTAGGTGTAACAGTATGTCATCATTTTCATTCCTCTTCCCTCCTTGCCCTTCAGCATAATAATTTATATATCTTTTGCATAAAAATAAATAATTTTCACATTATGAAAAAACGAAAATTACTATAAGCAGAGGATAAATTTATGACATTATTAGTCCCAAGTGAATGAAACATTTTAAAACTTTACTTTAACTGAAACACATCACATTTTGGCTATAACACCATGAATAGTCCTGACATAGTCAGTTCTCATTAAGTGACACACAGACCTCGATATTATCTGACCTACTACTTATTCACAGTGAGATATGGCATCTTCCTTTCATGATTATGTATCGTAGGAGTCACGGCCACACAAAAGCCACACAAATAAAACAACTGTTCGGACTGGATTTTCCCTCAGCCACCATCATTCATGTAATTCATCTTCTTTTAGCTCTTGCCAACAGAAATGTGTGACTATTTACAGTAGCAGGGAAAGAAAGCCTTCCTGCTGGGCCATATATTCCCACACTGTTGTAATCTGTCTTCAAACTGCTAAACCCATTCACACTCACTCTTATCTCTTCTCTCAGCAGTTACACAAAAAAAACCCAAACATATTTCAATACTTCAGTTACTAATATCCCTCTGAAGATTGTGTCCACTTTGCTAAAATTTAAATCTTTTCTTTTAAAAACTGTGAAGATGATCATCAGTGAATGTAACCAACACAGAGACATCTTGCTGTGCCTGAATTGATGGAACTGAAACATTTGCACAGCATTCTATGATCAAAGAAATGCAATTCTTTGACAGTCCTTTTTATGGAAGTGAATCATTTCAGGCACAGAAAGAGTAATTTCAGTCAACTTAAGAGCAGCTTCTGATTTTCAATATCATACCACTGAGCTCCAAGTACGATTCTTAGGAAAGCTAGGTGTCCACAAATGCAACTTAAGAACAATGAACACATTCAAAGGAGGCCGAATATATCCTGGTGCTTCTATCAGAATGGATGTTGTAATTTTTCCATCATTTACATTAAAAATTGTTCTTATAGCATGCAGAAAATAGATATTCTTCATTCTTTTTTCTGTCTTATCTTCAGACATGTCCTATTACAATGATCCCTTCAAGGCCTGTAAGAATCTAAAGCAAAACCTACTCCATTCCATCTACTGCAGTAACAATCTTCTTGCAGTTTACTACTAATTCCTATTAGAGTCAATTCACTGTTTACTCTTCCAACACACATTTTGACTGTATATTCAAGAGCTAAAGGACATAAATGGGCCTATTTACCTCTAGCAAGACATGAACTACAGTGAAGAGTCACTGATCTTGGGACACAGTACTAACTTACCTCCAGGAAATCAAGACACAGGATATTTAGATTTCATAATCTAAAAAACAACTACTGCAAAACATGGCAACTTAATTTTGAAACCTTAAGAGTAGAATTTATCTTTATCATATGGGTCTCTGGTTACACCCTTCAATGTTTCTAAGATCTAATGGAGGTCCTTCCTGCTACGGTCTTGGAAATTAAGAGAATGAAAATACAATGTATAATCATTAAGATTATAAATCTTTATTTAGGATTACATGGGTAATATGAACAGTGTAGAAGTAGTTCATAACACCAAGTCCAGGGGAAGAGTTATTGATATTGTGAAACTAAAAATCCTGGGCATTTGGGAGCTTTTGTCTATTTTTCCCCTTCATTTTTCCCATGCTTTTTTGCAGCATTCTGAATAGTTTTTACCCAAATAGACTGCCCTTAATGGGAGGACTTGTCATTTCAGTTCATGAGTGAAACCACTAGATTTCTAGCTGAATTTATCATTTTTTTGAAGCAAAACTTGACCTGGAGAGTTTTGGGGACACTTTTCTTCAGGCTTTGTTTGTGCTTAGGGCATGGATCATTGCAAGGAAATTAAGAGCATCTTCCATCATCTATAGAGCACTATCTAATCAGAATACAACTAATATACAAGTCAACTAACTCTCTTTTCTGCTGTGCAGGCCTGTACCAGATCTTCAGGAAAAACCTGTTAGATCCATACTTCAGAGGTCTTTCCTTGATACTTGAAGGACAACTAATCATCACATCTGACCTCACATGTTCTTTTTTTTTTTTGTTTGTTTGTTTCGTTTTTTTAGGAAAATTACATGACAGGCAATAAATGAACTAGTGACAAAATTAGCAACGTAGTCTGATGCCATATCTTAAAAGCATTAGTTATTTTTGCAAGCTTTTACTGAAAAATGTTTTTCACTAAAAATAACAAGGGACTCCTTTCACTTCAACAAGCCTATAGTATCTATACACAGAATAAACAAGATAACATTTTTGTTAGCATTTGATGGGAAACAAGCTATTTTATACCTGCTTATTCTTTTATATTTACAGATTTCCCTTCACAAGTCACACAAAAAGGCAAAGACTCTAAGGAGAGGAAATTGGCTCTCCTATTTATAGTGAAAGTATTAAATTTGCATATAAGTGAAAAACGTGAGGCATTTCTTAGGGATTTTCTTTTGCCTGTTTTTGTTTTACATGTACTCACACTCAAGGCAGCTGGTCCTGGAGGTCCTGCATCTCCCTAGTTAAAACAAGAGAGTAAATAAATCATCAATCTTTTTAGTTATACATATTTAACTTCCAGTCATTTTAGAGAATACACATCTCTGCAGGAGTAATTTCAGTATAATCAAACATGTTGATTATGAAAATACATGAGTAAAGTGATATTCTTTTCCAGTAATGGCATAGGTATATAGTTGACTATAGGTTAAAGGGGAAAAAAATGCCAGGCCTTTGCATAAATGAATCACAGCTTAAAAAAAGCAGTCTTTCAAAAGACATTTGCACATGGTAAGCCACAAGCTGCAGCTTACATGTACAAGGTGGCCGCTGAAGTCAGTGTGACAGCTCACATATGTAAAGACATCTGACTGTGTAAAACATTCACAGATTTAGGTCACTGAGGTACGAATCACATCTGAGACCTTCAGGTTTGGTTCATGGGAGCAAATGAGAACATCTAGAGAACCAAATTTAGGCTCCTGCTCAGAACTCCTTTTAAAATTTATGATAAAAAATAGTTTTTGACATTTATGGTTAGACTATATTCATATTCCTCAACCCTTAAGTTGCAGAAATGGCAGCAGTGGGTGTTTGTCACACATATTCATGGCAATGTGTGCAAAATTGCAGAATATCAGGCATATTCACATATACATACAACTTAATAGATTAGAAAGGGTACCTTTTCTCCTTTAGGACCAGCCACACCAGGACTGCCAGGATCACCTTTTAGCCCCTTGGCAAAGAAGAGAAATGGTTATTTTTTGTCATCAGTGAAAAATGTTTGACGAAATCCTATAGTGTTGTAACCCAATATACACTAAAAAATTAAGCCTTAAAAATCTCTCACATTGTTAGTACTATCTCAAAATTCTTCATTTTCATTATTTTTAAAACAAATATATATCAAAGACCATGTGTGTCCTCAACATAATCAAACATACAAAGCCAGTCTACTTTATTGTGCCCCATTATAGCAAGTAGCGAGTAGAAATGCAAAGTTCCTTTGCAGTCGCAGTAGGTCTGTGTCTTGCAGCAAAGATAAAATAGAATACTATGAGAGAGTGCATCCACTTAAACACTGCTAAAATTGGGAAAGAGGCAAAGGTGGACAGAGAACTGCATATTCTATGTTTCAAGTAGCAATGCTGAGCAGGAAGGTACAGCTCAGAGCTGCCACACATCTTCCAACACTCTCATCTTCACCAGTGTTCGAATAGGCAATTAAAGAAATAATGAATTCTTTCATAGTTCGTTCCTTACTTCTGCCTTCATCTGGAGAAGCAAATAATATTGCAAAGCCTTAAAGAGTACACATGTAGCAATTTCACACTCAAAGGATCAGAGCAGTTTGGGTTGGAAAAGACCTTTAAAGGTCATCTAGTCCAACCTCCCCGGCAACAAACAGGGACATTGCCAACTGGATCAGGTTGCTCAGGACCCCATCCAACCCAGCCTTGAATGTTTCCAGGGTCGGGGCACCTACAACCTCTCTGAGCAACCTGTTACAGTTTTCATCATTTTCATTGTAAAGTATTGCCTACTTATATATAGTAGTCTGAATTTACCTTCTACAATATCTATTATACACCTCTTCTCCACAGAAGTTCTCACTTGAAGAAGTGAGACTTGAAGAAGCACCCCAGAAAAAAAAAAAACCACCTAGCACTCAGAACACAATCTTTGGTGTCTTCTCCTTGCTGCAAAACAAATGGAAAAGCAAGACATTTTGAAATGCACCCATTCAATCCACTCTGCAACAACAAATGAACTTAATTGTCACACTGGACAAACCTATCAGGAACTCATTTTGGTTTAAGCCAAGGGGTTTGTCTTCCATGTTCCCTCTGGTCACTGCTTTAGCAGCATGGGACAAGAGACCAAGTATATTTTAAGCCAGAGACAGTTCTACAAGTTCAAAGATTTTACTTAGAAATGAAATGGCAACAATGTAGACAACACAGGATAGAATGGTAATGAGATTCTCCGCAACTAGGTCACCATTGTTATTATTCTGGAGGTTAAATAGGTCAAGGACAGAAAAGATTAATCTACATCTGAATTAGGGTTTACAAACTAAAGTTGTTCCCAGCTCCCTTTTTGTCCTTGCAAACTCTCTTCCTCAGTTTGCAATTATTGGAAAGATAGAGACAACTGGCACGAAAATGGTAACTAACATCTGTGCCTTGGTGGGTACAGAAACATTAAATCAGTGAGTGTTCTAAATACTGCGTATTTGTGCAACTTCACTTCCTGCTAAAATTACATTAATTCACCATCTGGAAGGAACATCATTTAGAACTATATGAGCATTTAAGTACCCACTTTGGATTAAATTTGTGGTTGTTGTAAATACCCCTGATTTAGCTTTGATTTGTCCTTTATTAAGCTTGCCAAATATGTAATAGTTAAATCAGAAGTAGTTTTGCTGTTGAACTTAAAAAATGTAATAGGCAGATGGATTCAAAAACCAAGCCAAAAAATTGCTTTCTTTTTACAATCTGCATATTTATGACATAGCTTTATATTGTCTCCATTTACTACATTTTACTTTTCACCTCCTTATGAAAGACTGCATAAAACTAAACCACTGGATATTCTACCAGCCATTTTAGGGATTTTTCAGGTATGAAAACTGTATGGATTTGATTCAAAATCAACACTAGCAAATCAGCAGGGGAACAATAGGTATGAGTTTAAGGATTAGCTCTTAGGCTGTATGTTTACAGAAGAAGAAGGATAAGGCTGAAAAAAAATAAAAAAATCTGCAACTCTCAGGCAGTGACATGTATCTGTGTGTGTCTCTCCTGAATAGAAAAGGTAACTGCAAATGAAAGATACTGAGCCTGAGCCATGTGCTGTGAACCTCATGTTTTCCTAATTGCTGTGCTTAAAGCTTTTAGTAGTGTTCCTGCAGAGCACCTCCGTGAGGTATGCAGTCTGACAG
Organism: Scytalopus superciliaris; assembly: GCA_013400415.1. Classification (NCBI taxonomy): domain Eukaryota; kingdom Metazoa; phylum Chordata; class Aves; order Passeriformes; family Rhinocryptidae; genus Scytalopus; species Scytalopus superciliaris. The sequence continues at coordinate 944,192 of VXBX01001934.1, read as the reverse complement.
TCACTGCAGAGATGACCACAGAAACTGACCTCCAATAAAAAGGACAAGGGGAAACTACATGTTTGACAACAAGCATTACAGTGATTGAAGGTGGATTTTTAATGACCTAGGAAGGATTATATTTAAAGTATTTATTCTAAAACACTTAAATAAGCTTTTATTTGCAGTTTAAGACTCCAAGAAAGAAAGGTAGCATCAGAAAAAAAATAATTGCTTAGAATGCTATCCCATTAGTAGTAGTTCTGGTTCTCCTACACGTTATGTATACATTTAAAAAATAATATAACCTTACTAGGTTCCAGACATAGTGAATGCTTGCAAAAAACATATCTCGGACAGCACTATGCTTATTCTCCCCTACAGCAACCTTCCCTACAGCTGCTGCTCACTGGCTCCAAAATGACATAAGAAGTAAGAATTCCTGTGCTAAGTCAAATCTGTAGCCCTTTCTAGTGCAGTACAGTATGGTATTCTGGCTCTGAGAGAGACCAGAACAGGATGCTTCAGTAAAATGGATGTGGTTATCCAAACAGATATAATTTGGAGGATTTTAGATTAAACAAATTAGAAAAGCTTGTTTTCTGCAATATTTTAGGAGAACAAGATCAGTTTGGAAAACAAATTTCCATTAATCTAAGGAATCTGTTACCAGATTGGCCAGGAATTCAAGAACCGAATAAAAATTCCAGCAGCTCTCATAAAAGACAGTAAATGAACTATTGAATTCTATCTCGATCTAATTCTATCTTTTTGGGACCAATATAATAATACACATTTGTGAGCTCATGAACAGTCTTCAGCTGCTGTGTTTTCTCCTCTAAAAGGACTAGAGATTGGTCTTTTTACCTGCCACAATAAACTTACATTGGGGTTGCTCTATGGATGCCAAATGTAAAGCAAGCATTAGAATATGTATGTATAAGGCCAATTTAAAACTAACAAGATAACAACACTGGGAATAGCAGAAGTGAGAAATGTTCTATATATAAATAAAATAAGACAGATAACTAACACAATTTCTAATGAACAGAGAAATTACTGGAACAAATACATTGCAAATATCAATAAGGGTCTGAAGTCAGGAAAATAGTGGCCAATGGGGGCAAGATTAAACTAGAGGCAGTTCTTTTGTTTGAAGGGAATGATAATGGTATTTTTTCTGGTGCAATGAATGAAACATAGATAAAACAGGTAAAATGCACCATTAGCTGACAAGAGGTTCTCTTCTCAATGAAAAAACACAAAGATGAGCTGGAGCCTAACCAGAGGACTTCAGCAGTTCCACAGGAGCCAAGTGTTGCCCACTGGAACTCCAACTATTTGTACAGCATACACATTGCTGCACACATGTAGCATTGGAAAATGCTGTAAGATTGCCATAATATATTTTTAAGGAGAACAGGTTTTTCACTGTAAAAGATATCCGTGGGTAAAAATGTCATTTGTTATTTCCAATTCACTGGCCAGCCTCCTAGAATAATATATATTATCTAATGTACTGGAAATACAATCCAACACCCTGAGGAACAACATGCAACTATATTGTTATAGATCAAATCAGCTATCTCTACTGAGTAACAGAACTTGAAAATACTCTAACAACTAAGAACAGAATGACATTTTCTTCACAGCGCAGCCTTAAAATCTAAATTAACCACAGCTTCAGAGTCAGCTGTACAACCTCAAGTTGTATATATTAGGATAACTTCCCTAATTTAGCAAAGTATTTTCAAAGCTCCAAACAATATACTTTTTCCAGTTTATCTCTTATGTACTTTTAAATATTGCCATTGCTCTTTTCTCATTTATGTAATTCAAAAAACTTCAAATTGGTACACTACTAGAATTTACTGGACCCTGAACAACGTCTACTATCTCCTTATACTTTTGTTCCTAACAGAATTCTCAGACTCTAGATAAAGTATCATTACCAACTTCATCCTTTCAAGACATAGGATTCTTCCCTTCCGATCATCGTGTTTTCTTGCAATGCTAATACTAAGAGTTCAAGATTAGACAGATAAGCCCTGAGGGTGTGAAGGCAAACAATTGCTACTATCATATCAAGACACTCTATCCTTTTAAAAATGTTCATAGTTCTGTTTACCTTTTCACACATGCACAAAAATAAAAAGGTCTGATATGTTTTCCATCTTTGGACTGCAAACATGGGATGTTTTTCATTGCTTACTGAAATTTAGAGGTCCATACCATACATCAGATATGTAAGGAATAACATTTTACGTAGGAAAATTTTAGAATAGTCATTTATGGTATTACCTTCCCCAGCAGGAGAAATGAAAATAACTAGTTAAACATAAAGTTTAATGTGTATCCTAGATTTTAATCTCAGCTTTGTTTTTCTTTTTTTCTTTTTTTTTTTTTTTAACAACTTACAAGAAAGGCACTATTCTTCCACCAGCTATGCATAACGCATGCTGACAGATATTATAAAACTCGCTGTTTTCACTTACTTTTGCTGAAGGATTTAATCTATGTCGGCAAAATAGTAATTGGCACTATCCCATGGTATTCATTCCTACCAGCACCACTGATCAAGAAAATTGCATGACTCAAAAAAGAGTCTAAAAGCTTCAATGATAAAGATTTTCTTTCCACTTCAGTTCAACTGGCAAGCATATGAATATAACATAGAGCTTACTCCACAGATAGTTTCATGGATATTTATATTGCAAACTTGTCCTTATTCCACATGGGATATGAATGTATTTACCAGAGTTCCTTTCACAAAGTGTATCTATGAGGCTACACTTGTTTCAGTGATATAAATGACAGCATTATTAGAGAATCACAGAATCATTAAGGTTGGAAAAGACCTCCAAGATTACTGAGTCCAATGTTTGATTGATCACCACACTGTCTACTAGACCGGAGCACTCATAACTCCTCAATTACAAAAGCAGGCAGGTCTCACACCCAACTGTAACACAAAATATCTGAAAGAATGGTGGAGGGAAACAACATATTAAAAAATCACAGTATTTTAGTGGCAGCAATGTGGTACTTGAATTTAATATCAAGTGGCTAAACGAGTCTCAAGGGACAAACAAGAGACACTACTCAAGGAAATTGGCTGTTCATCCCATATAGGAAAATACCTGCTTACAGGTCTAAAGTGGACATGTACCACAGGAATATATTAGTAATATATTTAGTTATTTCTAAGTACTCCATAAGAAACTAAAACCAATGGCAACCACAATAGTAGTATTTATAGTAAGTATTCATGTTGTCATGGCACTATAGATTTTGGCTCAGATTTCTGGAGTGATAACTGGGAGATGTGCAGAACAGTTAAATATATTCACAGTTCCTTCCTCCAAACCTGGTTCTCAATGAGAATAAATTACCTGGTTAGCTTGACCAGTGAGGGATGAGGGAATGAAAACTTTCTAGGTATAGAATCATCATTAAAGAAAGCCTAGTCTTCAAATCAGATCTTGCTTACCCTCTGTCATTCTACTTAATTCTATCAAGAACTTTCTGTATAGCTAGAAACACACAAGTAGCAATGGCAAGCAAAACTGCTGTCTGTGACACCTACTTTCCTGATTTTCATTAAAATACATTCAAATGTGTTTCTACCATTTGTGGAAAATAAAATGTTCAGTCATCATCTTGAAGTTCTTCACTTGTGAGGATGGAAACCCTCACTCCCCGAGGCAGAGACAACAGCTGCCAGCAGCCAATACCGCTGGCTTTGAGTGTTTTCAGGCTTTCTTTATACTTCACTGAAGACTAAACCAATGTAACTAGATTAACTTGATTATTTCAGAAATATGTTACATTTCTGTATACAGAATGAGTTAGAGAGACACTGATAGCAACCAAGAGTGAATGATACACAGTCCTTTAAATTTAATGACTGGCATCTCCATGCTTAGTGATAACTGAATCCAAAGCATTTTATGTAAGTGTTAAAAAGGAATTGTGTGGATTCACACAACACAATGTTATATTGCCTTGTGTAATTTTACTTTCAAAATGTTTTAATGACAGTTTCCATAATGATAATGTACCATTTTTTGATACATTGCAACAGTTCAGTAAATATTTAAAAATATAAATGTTTAGTATTTTTCACTTTCACAGTGCCACTATGCTAAATATGTCCTAGAGTTCATCAGATACTTGGTATACCTTACTGTTCCTAAAAGGTTGATGGAACAAGATCCCATGTAGTAAAGGAGATCATGTAAGACCAACACAGAAATGTCACCAGGGCTATGGAAAGAAACACAGATGTGTTTTTTCCATGCTGTCAGCATATATGTATGCATGATAGAAGTATACAGTTCACCTTTACAGACAGGCAGGCTACAAGAGAATACCTCTTTGAATACCTGAATGTAGTTTCAGCTCAGTACATAGTATATGCTTTCATATGAAAGACATACATTGCTACTTTAAAATAGCTTGATTTAACTAGCATTAAATTATAATAAACTAAAATAGGGGAAAAAAAATTATGGTTACAGTGTTAACCAGTTACAGAAAGCCAGGAGACGTAAAAAGTATCATAATTATGTAGTCTGTTTTACTGCATTTTCAGTAGACCCGGCTAGACTGCCGCAGTATTTTTGTGTCAGATGCTGACCCTTCTACTCTTTTGGTAAAATTGCTTAAAAAGGCACTGCTGAATGTTTTTTCCAATCCTGTATCTGGCTTCCAATCCTAATGCCAGTCATTGCCATTCCCAATCTGTGAGGTGCTCTCTGCCTTCAACTGCAATGCTTTGTGATTGGAGACCCAACAGCATCTTTCATTAAAACCTAAAGCCAGGGTGAGATCCCCAGGGAGAGAGAAGGGGAAGAAGCAATAAAAAACCCCAGCGTGCTTAACTATTATTATTTATTTAATTTTCATCTTGCTTTTGAAATCATGCTGATTGGCCATTTCAGTATTGCATTGAAAAAAAAATAATCAAATTTTCTGGCCTCTCATCTTGGTTTCATATATTCAAAAATAAATGAAAAATTAAAAATAAAACAGGCAAAAGTACGGTTTACTACTGGGCATGTCTATGCCATAAGCTCATGTTCAAGCCTGAATGTGAACTCCATGATCAGGATTGTCCAGTATTTTTAGACACAGATTCATGCTCTACCTTAAATATGGACCAGTCCATCTAACTAAGTAGGCAGCAAAATCTGGCAGCAAGAAAAAAAAAAGGGAAAGGTTGACTCTATCACATGAGACATGTCACAGGGAGTGACCCAAGGCTCTCACCCAGGAATGGCTAACAGCTTGTCTATTTCCTTTTTCAGAAACCAAAGCTACAGGTCTAGCTTTACCCTCCCTCAAAAAATACCCTCTTTTCTAACAGGTTATCTAACCAGGAATGATTCTTATCTATATCATGTTGCTTTAATCCTCATGCTTGTTTCAGTTTATTTCATGCGCCCTCAACAGAAATATCATGAAACCTCCAAGATCCTTACCCACAGCTCTCCTGCCCAACATGAAGCCCTAAGAACTGCTGTCTCACATGAATGCATCTCATTTCCATAGCATCTTGTGGGTGTTTAATCTCCAGGTTACACAATTTCTAAATCCATCGTTCTCCTTACATAAATTCTGAATTATGTTGCTTAACTGTACACCTAAAAGTTTGTAACTTGACTGTGTCATTATCACTCAATTTACCTCTGTTCCATGAACGCCTTCTGGTCCTGGTTCTCCTCTATCTCCTTTTTCACCCTAAAAGAATTAATATTTATGTTATTATATATAAACAAGACAAATACTAACCCATGATGCTTTTTATCAGGAAAAATATTTTATCATTCTGTTCTGTTCTACATGAAGTGCTACATAGACACTGCTGGCTGCATGAGCAAAATTATTTCTTACATTCCAACAGAAATTCTTTCCAAATATAGAAAAACGTCTCTGCAAAATGTCTAGCGCTCTGATAGCTACAGTTCTCTGTACTTCATAGTGTCACTGAACATCCATAAGACTCACAACAGAAAAACATTCTTCTTTCTCACTGTTTCAAGAACATGGTGCTGAAACTGAAAACTACCCCAACACTTTTCTTTTTGAAAACATTAATTTTACAGGATTATTTCCATTCTGAGACTTTTTAAATAAACAATTCTTCTTTTAAACATCTGGTAACAAAATTGTCAACAATCTTATCATTTGTCTTTGACTTTACTGGTATATGGTTCATTTTTTGCATTTAAAAAGAGAAAAAACTTTTGTTCTGAAAATTTTCTCACAAGTATGAATATGAGCAACATTATTAATCAAACTTAAAAAAATGGTGGGAAGGATTCTTCAGAATGGACTATTGCTGGTGTGCTTTCTCATGAAAGACTAACTGCACAGTATCCTTTGTAGGATACATGACAGAATTCAGTTCTGTATTAACTCTAACTACCACTCTATTCTAGTTAACACATATTTCATCAAACTGAACAAAATACACCTGCTAAAGAAACACAATTTAAGTGAAAATGTCTTCCAGAACAAACAAGCCTACACAGTTGTATAATTGCATCTCTGTCACTTGACTGAACTTCATCAAATCATAATAAATAATCATAAAGTAACATAATTCTGATAAAATTGCAAGGTCTGACTTCATTAGAGTCCAAGCTCTTCATATAAACTAAGGAAAACAAACAGTCCTGCACTGAATTTCCATTATCTCCAGGGGAGTACATTTGTCTGAGCAGAACCTATTCATTATATCAGCATCATCTTCGTAATTCTGTTACGTAAATGGTATTGAAGTGAGATCATTCAGCTAACTCCATTTGTGACACATCCCTGATTCAGAGCAATTCCTCCAGTGGCAACGGCAGAGGGCATTTCATCTAATAATCAGGTTTGCAAAATGAGTTTGTATGAGCTTTGTCAAACAACTGAAGCCTACTAACAAATTAGCAGCAACAAACTATGAATTTAATAATCCCACTCACAAGATGGCTTTGCAGGTTCACTGTTTCCATTTTAATACATCTTGTTGATAACAAGCTTAATGCTACACATTAGCCTCAATCAAACTCTTAAGGTTCCTCTAGTGTTCCCTTTCTTGCTTGTCAAAATATCCCCACCAAAAACCCACCAGATAAATCTGTGCATTTATTGCAGAAGTTTAAATGACACCAAACAGTTATAGGAATTTAATGCTTACTATTTTAGTATGTTTAAACTATAAAGTCCTCTTTGTTCTATGGATTAAGGCATGCTTCAGACAGTAATTTCCTTTCACTGTCAGTTTAAAAAAACCCCACAGTTGATGTCCCGAGTGTATTATTCTTTTTTAAATAGCTCACTTAAACTTTTAGAACAAACTGCAAAAATGACATTTTACTTTTCATCACTGTGACATACTGAACATTTAATACTGCTTTCACGATATTTCAACTAGTATCAGTTACACTGCTACAGTCTTCCAACAGCTATAAGGGTACATTCATATATTTGACATAGTAACTTATCAGAACATATTTCTAGAAGATTTAAAAAATAATTCCTATTTATGGAGCTGTTTTTTCTTCTATAGCTTGTGTATGTGCCTTCATACTTTGAGATAAAATGATATAAATATGTACAGATTTGTTTCAGAAGAAGTAGCACCCTGTAAATTCCTTGAAGTATAGGAGGAAACCTCATGTAAAAGCATCTTGTCATAATTTTTAATGTAACATGTACATTTACATAAAAAGCTAAACAGAGAGACTAAGCCAAAAGACAACAGTCCCCTCACCCTCACTTATCACTTGCCGCGATGTTAGGGAGCAGTGTGTGCTGGAGAACGTGCCTTTGTCTTTTACAGCAGGCAGACGGAAACTTCAAAATGCCACCAGGCAGCTCCAGACACATACAAGTGTGGTTGCTGAATGCAGGGAATTAAAAAAAACCCCTTCCTTATGATTTCTGAAGTATTTGGATTTAAGATGTTTATCAGTTTGACAAAATTATAAAAAGCACTCCCTGTTAATGAGCCTTGGACCTGTGCAGAGCCCCCTGGCTTTCCGCCAGGTATGTGATTTTACTATGAACATATTCTGATTTTTAATGGAGTACATGATTTGCCCTTGCCAAGCCTGTCATAGGGAATGTCCATGTTCTCTGTGAAGACAGAATTCAAACCAAATAGAGGTCCAATTTTTACAATTTATTCTCACGAGAAATGAGCCAAGTCATGCTCATTTCTGTCTTTATAGAGCACACTATACTGTATAATTAACATCTTCAAACCCAGCCAATTTTCAGAGTTGCTGAAGCCACTCTGCAGTGTAGAGGAGGCTGTTAATAATCAACTTTGTGGCTTACCTCATAGATTAACAAAAAAGAAAGAAAAATGCCTTAATGCCATTTTATATCTAATGTTCCTGCCTGCTTATACTTAATTCAGATGAGACAATCAAGGACTATTTATTGCATAAACAGGGTGACAAAACTCTGAAAGTGTCAAGCCTTGTTTATTAGTTAACTCAAACTAACTCGGAGTAACACTGAATTATTTGTATTTCTTTGGGTGAATTCTGCATTCCATCACCCTGATGGACCAAGCCGATGGGGTTGCTCCAGAATAACTGCTGGGAGGGATTCAGTCTGCTGTATGTAATAGCGGATGCACTGATTTCAGCAGTAGCATCCTTTAATTAGAGCCAGGGGTTCATGCATGGCCTCTGCAAGATGAGAGTACCAGCCTCCAACCCTCTTATCCACTTTAGGGTTGCCTCATTTTCCTTGCACTATTTCTCCCCCTATTATCAAGGCAAAGTAATGTATTTGGAAATACAATACACTCATACCTAAAAACTGACCTAAAAAGGTAACTTTTTTCTGCAACACTGCCCTGTTAACGATACAAATCAGGAATTCCTGTTATAATTTGTTTGAAGAATTGAAGAGTCATTGTTAACAGAAGCTGAATTACTCTCCAAACTATGCAAGCTAAACAGTATCACTAATGCAGAGTGGATACTGTGTAATTTTTAACCTCTGATACTCCATGATTTTACCTATATATCTTTAAGCAAGTTATGACTTGTTATATTTTTTTAAATACTCTTATATGTTGTGCTACAGCTCTGTCTCAGCAGAATGCTTTATGTGAATTTTATTTTCTTGTGACCCTTACTCCATAGCTTCTTTTAAACTGATCTCAGCTCTTAATAATACTTCTTGATTTTTCTTGAGTAAATTAGGAATTTTAAAAAAATCCCCATCTTCTATTAAAAAAAACCAAAACCAAACAAACCCTACATTTCTTTCTGATTTTGCTGATAGATGTCTGGAGAGCTGGTGTTATGAAGAGCTCCACTCCACTAATATTCATATTGCCTGATCTGTGAACCTTCTGCAGAATGTGGGATAGTACACTTTAGGAAAGGGTGAAGCACCTCAGGACTGCTGAAATACTGTACCATTTGAAAGGAGTGGAAATCAAGGAAGACTTATGATTTTGTCTCAGTTCAGACTGGGAGAAACTATGCAAGGAGACATAAGACAAGTAATTAATTTCCAAGTAAGACTACAGCGCATAAGTGTATTTTTTAAGCAGGTCAGAAAGTGACAGCATAATACACTGCAGAAGTACACTTCTAGTAAACTAAAATCAACAGTGATGAGCTGGAAGGATGTCACCATGAAGCCTGTGTCTTCCCAAACTCATCTATTTAGGATAGTCAGACACAGCAAGAAATCAGGTGATCTCAAGGAATTTGGAGGGCTGAGTAGATACACTCAGAAAGAAACAGTGACTAAAAACCTTCTAATACCAAACCGTGCCATTGCTGTCTCATGAAAGGGTCCCAAACAATTGTTACGCCTGAACATACTGGATAACATGTCAGGAGAAAGATCTTTGCCTCCCGCTTTGCTTACATGGCCTGAGCAATTCTGAAGTTGTTCATACCAGCTAATTACTGCTTAGTGTCACGTGTCACATTTCAAAGCAAGCTCTAAGCATTTCTAACCAGAGAGGCTATATAAAGGCAAACTACCACCTCAGCTGAGGACAAAAACCTTGGGCACAGAACAATCCAAAGCTAGGCCAACCTGAGGCTCCAAAGCTGCACTGATAAACTGCCTCCTCCTGTCAGCAGGAATAAGGCAGCTTTTGTTCTTTGTAGAAAAACCTTAAAATGCAAAATTATTTTGATCAATTAGAACAGCAACCCAAAAACTCAAAAACCTTAAAAAACCACCAAACCCAAACCCAAACCAACAAACCACCCCAAAAACCAAACTCCAAAGAACTAAATCCAATTAAAGCTTCAGTGTAGTGCTCTTCAAATGATGAAATCCAATGCACTAACAAGAAGAATAATCCCTGAAGCACTACTGCAGAAAAGTATCTGGGGATTATCATGGATCACATAGTATACAGGAATCTGTAACACAAATCTATTTTTCAAAGGCTGAACTCCATTCTTCATTTGACAAATGCAAACTGAAAAAAATCCCAATTATTCTGGATTACTTGCTACTGATGAGAACAGCGAAAAACAGCATCTAGTTCAGGGCATCATATTTTATGTGGAATTTTGTCAACTATAAGTATCTGCTCTTCTCCAAATCAGAATAATAAAAAGCTTCAAAAAAAGTCAGGAAGAAAGAATGAACATAGGACATGCTGATGGATCTCAAATATGGGAAGGAATGATCTAAGTGGGACATCAAGGTTTCCATAGTGATAATATAAATAATGAGTTTCATTTGTAGTCAAAAGGATTTGGGGGGGATGGGGGTGGAATCTGGGTTAAAAAGACAGAAAAGTACTGTAATGATGTAATATTAGAGTGAATTTGCCTTAATTGTGGATTTTGCTTGAGAATGCTCTGAACAGACTTGATGAGTCTTCATTGTATCCATGTCTTCATGGGATACACTCTTCCAGGATAGCCGCCTTCTCTAGGCTGCTCGTTGGTTCTGTTATGTTTGCTCTCTTGAAAAACGTGCCAAAGTCACATGTCAAAATAGTTTTAGCTTTTCTTAGGATGATGTCCTTGGTAAGTAATGATTGCAGTTTTTGCAGAAGGCACATGTCTTAAGGAGCCAAAATTCCTTCATTTAACAAATAAATTCTCTTTTTTCTTGAAGGCGGCATTGAAAGGCAAATATTGATACAAATGGCAACAACATACAGAATAATGATATGACTGAGATGTTTGCTCTGTCCCCACATCACTATTGCCAAGCACAGTGATTGAATATTATGACTTCAGAGATAAAGAACAGCAAAACAAAAATTAAACTAAATAATGCAGATTAAACAGGAGTGGACTGAAAATCATATTCTGAAGAACTAGCATCTTTAGATTGAAGGATTATATCCACATTCAAGTAGCTTGGGCACATATTTACATTCTTCATGAAAGCTCAACTCTCACATTGCATCATCCACAAACACTGATTTCTAAAACAGTCTAGCAATTCCATGGCACCCTGACAGGCAATAAAGTGCCCTCAGTTATTGCCTTATTGAAAACTGTTCTTACATAGCCTACAGAATTATGATATCTTTGAGAACTAAACCCTAAAAGACCTCAAATTCTGTTCTTACACAGGTAGAAAATGTCACAACAAGGCTACCACTGATGCCTTATTGAAAACACAAGTGAACAAGGCTGTGATCTCTTGGGGTGTTCCTTATAGACTTCTGAATCTCACCTGGGTTCTTATAATCAGTGTTCTTATCATCTTATCAACACTATTTTGTGGAAATCTAAAAGACTGCCTAACATTCTCTAGTGCTGACCAGAGCTAACAAAGATCATTAATTAAATAAATACTAAAAGGGAGTAAGTTATTCTGTAACTAGTGGAAAAATAAGATACACAGAATACCTTTTAATTTAAGAGACTTTTTAGAGTAAAAGAAACATAAAGCCACATCTTCATCCTTTTGGGTGATAGCTATTAGCCAGCACAAGAAGAAAAAATATTGAGGCTCGCGCTAAGTCTTGCTTGCTACAGTGTACAAAAGACTAACCACAGTCTAATATTTAGTTTGTTTTTCAATAATAAATGTGCCAACTGAAAGTAATCATGCTTAAGATGTTCACACTGGCTTTTCTTTCTCACACGTGAAATGTAGATGTTATATTTTGCAAATTTTGCTCTGCATGCTGTCCTGCCATGGGTTCATTCTGTTATGACCACTGCAGGGTTTTTTTGTTTTGTTTTTGTTTTTTTTTCCCCTTTTCCTTCAAACCTTTCAGTGTCACAGCGAAAAACACCAACAAAATCAACAACCAAAACTCCACTCTTTATTTGCTCATGTATCAATATGATATTTGATATTATTATGATGATATTATGATATTATTTGATCATATATTTCCAAACCTAACTTGAAAGAAAAATTCTTAACCAAAGACTAAGGTTTTATTCATAAAACCAAGAAAAATAGTACACCCTAAAGCATAAGCTATCTGAAAGTAGTTTCAGTCTGCTAGATAATATGCACTCTTAACATCCACTTGAATGTATTAATACTCTCTTCAGAAAATATCATCAGTCAGGTAAAATGTGTTTATAAGGAAAAGTCACTAAGCTTTTTCATGGTGTTCTCCATTTACAAACGCCACTTGGTATTTCTGTGCAAAGGCTTTAGTGGGTGTAAATAGCCTTCTAAAGTAACTCAAAGCTTCTCCCCTCCCCCCACAAAATCAGTACGGTGTTTATTTCAAGAATTTAAATCTACTGAAAGAAACAGAATATATTTTAAAAACAAAAAAAAAACCCCAAAAAACAAAACCAAAAAAATCCACATTGTGATTATAATCATATGGATTATAATATGTAATGGATATTATATTCTTTACTCACTCCAGCTGGCTGACTTCAACAATACATTCTACAGACAGAATATCACTCCAGTTTAAAAATTGGCACACTGTGTATCATTTATTGTGCTATGCTTTCCCTCGTAGTCCAAAAGCAAAAGGTTTTCCAAACTATAAAGACTCATGAATTCAGTCAGACAACTCATACATGCAATTTTCCATGAAGAGGCTATACAGGGTACATTCACGGTCCAGTTTGCATCTCCTTCTACAGTGTCTCTGGCTAATCTCATCTGCAAATATAAAATCAACAATCATTTCTATGACTCATCAGTTACAGCCAGACGACTCCTGGCCAAGAGCATGTCTTAACTTTCCAATACCTCATATCTAATCTAAGTTTGAATTAATTTTAAATGTTTCTTTCAACATTTTTAACTTGAGAAAGCTTCCTCTTTTTGTCACTGAAAAAACACTCTGATTCTGTTGGTCAGCAAGAACAGGAATAACACCGATGTGAGTGTCTCAGATACAAACCACATCCAGACCATAGACAAAGCCTTTTTCAACTGCCTGCAAAGCTACCACTTTCATCCAGTCTTGATCACACTATTTTCACAAATACTCCCTCATTCTGCTCTCACCCATCCATTAGGAATGCCATCGCTAAAACTCTGCTCATTATTCATCTTCTCCCTTTGCTGGTTCTCATGCACACACATGTAAATACTGGGACATCTAAGTGCAAAACTCAGTGTACAACTCAACCTTCTAAGGCATGCACAAAGTCAATTCCATCCATCCCCATTCAATAATCTTTGCCTTCGGCCCAATTCTTCCATAATCTGATGAACACAAAAACTGAGCAATATGTGAAGCATCATCTTTCATATAATCTATTTTTTAATTAACTAATCAAGTCTGGTTGTTCTGTAGACATCCATCTTCTATCTTACATTTTAATTATAATATCTTTGGGATTAAATAAATGGTCTGCTCTGTCTTTGTACAATGCCTAAAACAATGGGAATCATAATAAATGTTTTGATTTGCACAAATACCCGAGCTTTTACAGAATTTTGCTCTTACACCACCCATGAACAAAACTAATAGCTGAATTTGGTCTAGGTTTCTCTCACTGAATTCCACGGTAATTTTGAACTGAACTATCTTGTTTATCTATCAATAGATTAAAACCTTGAAAGAAAAAAAAAAAGTCTCATTTAATGAGCACATTATTTTTCCATTTCTTAAATAAATACCAGAAATGGGTTTGACCTTCAGTTACTATTGTTTAAAATTCTGTCTGCCTTTTAGTGGGGAGGTTTCTGTTTATACTGGGTGTTAGTGTTGAACGAAGAATTTTCCGTAGGAGGAATAAACTAGTTTCTTTTCAAACCTTGTCTCCTAAGGCAACCTAAAGCCAATCTGTTCTTGTCAGCAGTTGACAAATAGCATTGCTTTCACAGAATATAGTATTTTTTAGACACCTATGCTTTCATGGTTTTGGCAGGGTATTGCTATTGTTATTTATACTCTAAAAGATGTTCTGCAGATGGTTAAAGCAATGTCAAGTGTTTGCACAAGCTGATAGACTGCTATGTCTTTTCTGCAAAGGCTGCACCTCTAGCTTTACTTATGTCACAGGACAACGAAAATAATAGCATTTATGTAGCTGTGACTTAAGGCCCACAGACAGCAGTATCAGTTATCTCTATTTTCTTACACTACAGTAAGTAGTTTATTAAGATCATAGAAATGCATACTTTAGACTGAGAAACTGGTGTGTCAATAAAGCTCTCATGGACCTTGGTACAGTCTAAAGGTGTGGTTGGTTCAGTCTTCTGATGAATATTTATCTGAAGAGGAGACTTGATCTGTGTTCAAAATAAGCACACCTTGCTCAGTCAGACTTCACTAAGGTCAGCTCAAAACACAGTTAAAAAAGCAGAAAATTGCTGCCTGTTGCATAAAACTTAGAGATTTAATACAGAAATTTTTCTCTTTTCAAGGGAATCACAATCAACAGCTCCCATTTTCCTGGCAAAAATCAGCTCATAGGGTACCATCCACAGAGACAATTATATTTCTGTTCTAGCTTGGCCACTGTGCAGTGAAGTGTGAAAAATCAATGGATCTAGAATAAACAGGTGAGAGAATGTTCAGCAGCCTACTGAAGGGGAGGAAGTATCTTTGGAAATGTCATCCTGGGAAATCTGAACTGTATCTACTGGCCAGCTACTGACAGCAGAAGGAAGTTTAACTTACTCCTAGCTTTCAGTAAGTATATAAAACTTAAAAGGGAACGAGGGCAAAGCCTTTGTCTTTATGTGTGCACAATATGTACTTACCTCACCACACCAGGAGGATCAATTATATGCTCCCTGTAAACATCTAAGACAACTCAGTCTTTACTTACTGTCACAGAAACTCTGAATGTCTGTTGTAAATTAGCTGCTCTTCTAAGGTAGCTTTGGTTTCTTAAACTAAAATGTGACAATACACAAAGATGATGAATGACCATACTGTAGAAAGTAGCATCATAAAGCTGCTGATCGGTAACTTTTACAGAAGTATATGCTAATGTAGCTAACCCATTCTCGAACTTCTGTTCAGATTCTTTTGTAACAGCTTTAATACCTTTGACTTCCATGCCATGTTACATCAGGTCTTGTTCAAAGTATTTTTTAGGTGCATCTACATGAGCATACAGTGTGGCACAAGAGAAGAGGATTTACGGAGCAGGTGGTGCAGACCACTAGATGTTAGCACTGTATGTAAGTAGCCTTAGTCTGGCTTCATGAACTCAAGAGCAATTAGCAATTGAAGTACCTTAGGCTTGCTCCCAGAGTACATCTTTTAGTTTAGCTTCATGCAAAAGGAATCATTACAATTACAACTTCCTCATGAGGGGAGGAGAGGGGGCAGCCACTGAGCTCTTCTCTGTGGTGACCAGTGACAGGACCCGAGGGAATGGTCTGAAGTTGTGTCAGGGAGGTTTAGGCTGGATATTAGAAAAACGTTCTTCACCCAGAGGTGGCTGGGTGCTGGAACAGACTTGCCAGGGAAGTGGTCACAGCACCAAATCTGACAGAGTTCAAGAAGCTTTTGGATGATACTCTCAGGCAGATGGTGGGACTCTTGGGGATGGTCCTGTGCAGGGCTAAGGGGTGGACTCAGTGATCCTAGTGGGTCCCTCTTGACTCAGCATATTCTGTGATGCTGTTCTTTTCCAACCCAAAAGTCATCTGTATAGGACTGCAGCACCTTCTAGTCAATAAAATATGCCTATTCTTCTGAAATACATTGGTTGTTGACGAATAGCTTGACACAGTCTGAAGAAACAGAATGTGATGACACATACCTAGTAAACAGAGGTGCTCTTTCTGGTCTAAACAGTCCCCCAGCTTATTTATTTTACTAGGAATCACACAAACAGTTGCAATAGCAATGCACAGGGACCCTGAGGATATGAAGAACCAACTCATAAAGAGGATATTGGAGAGAAAAGACTGTTTTTATNCAGCGCAGCTGCGTTCTCAGCAGCATGGCCTCAATGCTGGTGACCTCTGCCTGCTCCAGAACATCACTGATAATATTACCTTAACAAACATCAACTACTGCTAAGTGGGGGAAAAAAAGCACTTTGGAGACTTAAATATACTTAAAGATGTATATTGCTGACTTTTCTATAGTAACATCCACATCTGTCTTTGCAGGTTGTGGAAAGCTACCCCTGCTCACATGCACACACTGAGTACTTTGTTTAGTATACTAATGAACACAGTTTTGTCATCTCCTCTTCTACAGTGACCAAAGTGAGTAGTCATTTTGTTGTTTCTTCTTCCATCAAACTGTGAATGAATTCTGATCCTTCTTCTCATTGCAAACAACTCTCACTCAAAATTGCAAGAGTCCATATATAGAGCCCATTAGCTTAAACATTTAAGAAACAGTATAGACTTAGGTTAGGTAACGGAAAGAAATTTTTTGCTCTCAAGGCAGTGAGGCACTGAAACGGGGCTATCCAGAGAAGCTGTGGATGCCCCATCCCTAGAAGTGTTCAAGGCCAGGCTGGATGGGGCTTTCAGCAATCTGGTCTAGTGGAAGGTGTCCCTGCCCATGGCAGAAGGATTGGAACTAAATAAGTTTTAAGGTTCCTTTCAACTCAAATCATTCCATGATTCTGTGATTTTATCTGCAAATCTACTTCCTTGCATTCATGCCTATTTTAGAAATATTACATAAAAGACTTTTAAAAAAGGTCTCACAATATGAGGCTAAACTATACAAACTATAAGGCTGCATAAGCATATATGCAATTTATGCTACATATTTTTGAATATTTCAGCATCAGTACTCTTATTATTCTATTGCTTCTTCTCATTAAACACCTCTCAGTACACTCCTTTTCATAAAGAATAATTCTCTACAACAGTGCATACAACATAATCTCACTGATAGTTACAGCTGCAGTGTACTGACGGCCTCCTTGCCATGGAGCCCTCATCAACTCCCAAAACCTGCCTCCCTTTTGAAACAAAGGAGACTCATATATTAGGAGGTGTATTCAATTCAGTGTGTTAAAGCCATACACTGCATCTGCCAGCAAGGCTTCAGTTGTGTTTAGTCTCTATTGCTGCAATGCCTTCTTCCTCCAGACTCCTTTCTAGCTTAAAGCTCTTGGTAAAGAAAGCTTCCCTTTAAAAACTGCACTGCAGTAAATAAAAAGAATTAAATCACAAGGAATTTAATTTAGAAATCTATTACTTGGTATGTTACTAAATATTTTAGTGATTGTACTATAGTTCCTATAATGGGATGACTTATTCTATTAAACACATAAATATGCATGTAAACATGCAAGCTTGATATTATTATTATTATAAAGTAATAATATAGCAATATACCATACATTCTATTAATACATAATTATTAATATGTTAATATAAACATTAATTAATATCTCAACTGGAAATTCAGGAAATACACCCAACGTTAAATCTATCACCAGGTCTGGGATCAAGAAAAAAAAAATTCCACACAGATTAAATTGATGGGGAAAAAAAAGAAAAAGAATTACAGCCATATGAATCTACTTTAGATTTAGTTCTGGCTAAGTATAAGACTAAATCAGTGATACTGCCTGAAGCTTTCCAGAACCCAGGATATCTGTAAGGAACTGAAGCACTCATGTTACAGTACACTGTACCTACAATGCTTCTCACAGCATTTCCAGTTAAAGACAACTCTTCCTTCAACAACATTATTTAAAGCTATTGGTGAAATCTAAACAGCTCTTGAAAAAGTAAAATGGGCAAGAAGAATGGACAAATATGCATATGGGTGGGTGTCTATCCAACAGGACAGGTAATTTATAAGTCAGAAAAACAAAGGAAGAAAGAAGGAACAGATAATACAGAACATGCAATAAAATAGCAAGTAAATAAAAAAATACGTACAGAAACAGTAATAAGAAAATAAGTTTGAATAAAAGCCACTGGATGTTGAAATTCAATCAAACTTATTTCTCTGACTCTATCTTGTGGGAACACATATGATGGGCTATTTTCAGGCTTATCTCTAATCCAATTGAGGTCTCATTTAGTTTGCAAATTATTTATATTCTGGCATTTTTTATCTCTTGACTCAGCAATCATCTTTTTTAAATTCAGTCTGTTCAGATTAATAAATAGTAAACAACAGAAATAATAGGTCATAATGAACAAGGTCTTTCACCAAAGTTGATCTGTGGAATCAGAAGACAGAATATTTTAATTCACAGCAATTAGCTTTATCATTTGAGCAAGAAGACTAGGTTCTCACAGCAGATGATGATCCCTCTCTTTTGGTGAGCCAAAAGCACAGGCTGAGCACAGGACACCTTCCACTTATCACCGAATAAAAATAATTCACTAGCCAAGCTGACAAAAAGCAAGGGAAACAGAAATGTTGTGTTCTACTTTTGACTTTGAAAAGGAATAAGATTTTCTACTTACAGATGACATCCAGATTAAATGGCTCCTGGAAGGCAGTGCAGTCAAATGGAAGAGCTAGGGAACACTAAAAATCTTGGGTTTATTCCCTCATTAGTAGTGATGTACCCAGCTCTGGCTTCATAATGTCTCTTTCACCTCTATCAGAAATACACATACATATGCCACCTGTTCTTCCTGTTTTCCACAAGCAGTCCCCTCCAGGTCCATGCCCATCTCCACCCCCTCACAGGTGCCCTGACCCACTGGTGCTACACAAACCTCAGAGTTTATAAATAGAAATGGGGACCTCAACATGTCTGCTAAGAGAAAGGATGCTGCTGTGCTCTCTACCACTGCCAAAGGTCATTTCTTTCCTCCTCAGCTGCTAAATGTGCATCATTCCTTACAAATAAAGATTGCTACATTAAATTTTTAAATTAATTATAATTTATGAAAATTACTAGTAAAAAGGCTTACAGCCTTAGCCTTTTCCAAACTAGCACATATTTTCTAGGCATCTATAGCTGTAAAGATATCCAGTCTGGATATGTCTTCACAGAAATCTCCAGTGTGGCACAGAAGTAAGTGGTACTGGAAACAGCACATCCAAGCGACCTGCCACTCTACTCACACTATTAAATGCTACATCTCAAGAGAGTGCCTGCTAAGGAAACTGCAATACTTCTGATAGCCCAGAGAGCCCACTCAAAACCAGCCTAGGTGTCTCTGCAAAGCATTACAAGTGTTTTCTTGCCCAGAGCTCCACATCTGAGCCTTCCATGCAAGAAGCTTCCTACATTGTGGGAGCAATTGGAATTTGAAGAGCTTTGTGGACTGAAGCGAATTACAGAATCACAGAATGTTCTGAGTTGTGAAGGACCCACAAGGATCATCCAAGTCCAGCTCCTGGCCTTGAACATGACAGGCCCAAGAATCACACCATGTGCCTGACAGCATTGTTCAAACACTTCTTAAACTCTGGCAGGCTCAAGAAGTGTTTGGACAATTGTACTCACTATGTGTAAATGGCCATTTTTAGAGTTTAAGATAAAGATATCTCTCTAATGCCAAAAAACTTTGCACCTGTCAAATATTACATTTCTAATCCAAGGCAGAAAGAGCCTGAGAGTTCACACCAGCATATAGGTATTGGCAAAGTCAGTTTTCCACAGATTTTGTTCTCAGCAAGACTCAAAGTGTTTACACTTAATCTTCAGTGAAAACCACTTTGAAGTAGATGACAATCTGGTGAAGATACCAAATTATACAGGATACAACAGATGAGGATGAACTGTGCCAAACTCAGTACAGGTATGATGAGGTGAAATGACAGGGCAAAAGGACATTTGAAGTTCGGTACAGCTATGTATAACATGATGAAGATTCTAAAATCCTCATATCCCCTGTGTAGTCATAACACTTGTGAACAAAGACACAGCCTCCTAATGCTGTACTGGTAAAGACCAATACAAAAGGATCAAGAGTGAGATCTTCAGGCCACACTCGAAGCTAAAGAGAAGATAGAAAAGTCCCTGTGGAGAGACACTATGAAGGCACAGAGAAGGAAACAAGGAAATTCACTGTGATATAATACAGACTGAAGTTCTTGCCTCTTCCATCTTTAAACACACTGCAAGAGAACTCAGCAAGATCAAGAGGCAGCTAGTAAGGATGATCAAATATAGAACAGTTTTCATAGCAAAAGATACTAAGTAAGCTGGTATTCTTCAATTTGAAAGAGATGGCTCCAGAACAGATACTTATTGATTCTTGATTGATACTGAAAAGGAGAACAGGGATCTTCCAAAAGGAATGGGGGAGACCAAATTAAGAGGAAGAAGGTTCCAAATAAACAAAAGGAAGCAGTTCTTCACCTACAAGGATAAACAGCATAATTCTTCAACACAGGATATTGCAGATGCTCAAAGTTTACATGAATTCAAGATAAAACTGTACTTGCTAATGGGAGAAAAGTCCATTGAAGACTACTAAATTCAGGGAAACACATCTATCAGCAGTGCAGTCTCAATTGAGAGGCTAGAAGTGTACATGGGGAAAAACACTGTACTTGCTTACTTCGCCCTTATGCTTTTCCCTGGGGCACCACTTCTGGTTTTCATTAGAAGCAGGATGCTGAGCCTGATGAACCTTTAATCTGACCAAATGGGTATGTGTAAGTAAATTAAAGAGTCCCAATTAGCTTGGGACCTGGAAATTGGTCATCTATATAATTTAATTGATAGACCCCAGCTGTGAAGGTCTCTTGCAGACATTTCAATGAGTCCAATTGGCATTTCACCATATAATTCCCAAGCACAGTTCAAAAGTTAGCATAGGCTAAGGACTATTCCCAATGGACACTTTTCATTAAGCCTGTTTCAAAGGGCAAGAACATTAAACAGTAGGAAGACGGCCAGATCAAGTAGCCAAATGCCACAGAATACCTGATAAGCCTTGGTAACATTTAGCTTACTAGGATAAATGCCAACGTGACTGCTTTTATTTCAGGGAGAGACTTCCTGTACAATTAATATGCTTTTCCTTTTTCCCCAGAATATCTGTGTACAGGTGTCTCTGTGATTACATGTGATCTGCTTGGTAACAAAAACAAAATCTCAAATAAAAACTTGTAAACGATATTTAACCTCATATGACTACATGAAAAAAATCTAAAATGCTACCCAAAAGGAAGTTCAAAGAGGTGACTAAATAGTTACAAGATGGGAAAGAAAATCTCTAATACTTTCCTATATAGCATTAAGAGACAAGAACAAAGCTCCATTTACATTTACATCCACCTGGTGAAGCACCCAGCCTTGCCTGCATGAAATATGATTTAAAGACTTGAAAAATTCTACTCCTTACCCAAATAAAGTATGTGTATTGATGATTAGCACAAACAAGAGCCACATTTTCAGTACAGCATCACCAACTCACTCCCTCCAAACAAACTAGGGAATTGGACCAAAAAATTTAAGACCAACAGGTCTTTATATGCAATGCCCACGGTTACATCAAGGTGTGCATTTTATGGAATTAACTCTTTTAATCTTTTCCTCAGACTGAAGCATTTCTAGCAGAATATACAGCTCACAAACAGAAGTACTCTGCTAATACATAAAAGGGTTACTAACTACTTCTCTTAATTTTAGCTTTTTAGCTATTTTATTATAGACCTTTGAGACTCATTAATGTCTTCTATCCATGCACAATACATTCTATTTTTCAGGTAGATTTTAAGCTTCCCCAGTACTTGAGCTGTCTGGTTTCATCACTGAGATTTGTGACACAGACATTAAAACATTAGAAAGACTAAATAATGAGTAACTTCAACCAGCTTGTTAGACCTAGAAAAGGTGATTCCTTCTTCATTTACTCATGCTTATTTAAGAAAAGCATATTGAAGACTGAAATAAAAGACTACCCCTGGGGACACATGGGAAGTTTACAGCCTTGTGTGTTCTGAATGGATGGAAGATAGAGGATTATTTTATTAGGTGTGAAAGTAGAAAATGTTGAACCTCCAGGAAATCTTCTTGACACAAAGATCTATTAGGGATTGTCTTCTAAAGGAAATAAAGGAAGCTCTATTTCCTGGGATAATTCAAATTGTACTTCAGAAAATAGTAAATATATACAAAGAACATCCTGCATTTAGAAGAAAATTAAGCAGATGAAATTTTTTTCTAGATTGAGGCTGGACAAGCCCCAGACTCCTCCTCTTTTCTCACATGCAAAAAGCACAATTAAACAGGCAAAAAGTAAAGATGAAAGAATGAAACTATGAAAATAATAAATTACCATCATTACAGTCTTATACTCCCTAGTAAAATACATGTAACTTTTTATTTATATGATTTTACTGAGAAATATCAAAAAATACAGTAAAATAATAACTTCAAAAAAGATCAAGTGTTTACAAGTGTAAATTACAGCACATACACTGTTACACAGCTCAGCTGCAATGACATCCAGTTTTAAAAACCCCTGTTTCAAGTGTGAGATGGAAGGGGAATATGCCTTATAAAGCAAAGCAGCCGGTCCAGGAAAACTGCCGCTGAAGAGTCCCCCTCCAGAGCAGAGCTCTCCTCCTGCTCAGCCACCCACAACTTCCGAGTCTTCTGAGATATCACCTAGTACTGTGATTTAGTTACGTAACAGCAGGCCTTACTTGCCTCTCTGAGTTAAAAGAGAAACAGAGATTTTATACTAACACTTTAAAATAGGTTAAGCAAGGAATTTAGGATTCCCAGCTTCATGAAATGACTGCTATCTATTAGGGACAATCAAGTCATGTTTGCTCAGCTATAATTAACATGTGAATGTGTCAGCTTTTCTATTGCCACTATTTCAAATAAAATTTAGATTTGTTCCACACATGCTGCCAAATGGTAATGAAATTTATATTGTGCTCATGTTCCATGCCTCCCACAAAATTAATTTCTCAGTTTTCTAGCTCAGTTACAGAAAGCATCATATCTGCGAAATATGCTAAAGAAAATACATAATCTATCCAAAAAGCTAGTCCAGATGACAGAAAAAATGGAGGACCTGGGTAAACATTACTAGCTGGACCAACCAAAGGAAGCAATAACCAGGAGATTAAAAAAGAATTAAAGATTTTAAAAAGGCAAAAGGTATCTTAGAGATTATTATAAGTCTGATTAACTAACAGGCTTTGGGCCAATTCGAACTTGCAATCGATGCATGTACTTCTAGTATCAAAACAAATAACATACAAGATTTCAATGTCTGCAGCTTTCAAGATAGGTCTGAGATCTTGAAACCCACAGAGGTTGAAATCCAGGCTCAAAGTCTGTTAGTTCATCAGGCCAGATTGCTCAAGGCTGATCTTGAAAAGCTTAATGAAAAGATGCTGCAAAATCAATTTGGGCAACCTGTTCCAGAGCTTTGCTGTCCTATCACAGTAAACTATTATCTGGGCATTAAAAACAAACAAGTACACTGTCCAAAAAGAAACTGCCTTGCTTCTCTCTGTGTTTATCCAATTAGAAATGTGCAAGTGATACCTTGCATAATTTTGATGCTATTAACAGAAAATGGCAAAATCATTTAAGTTAATCACATCTCTTGTGTTTTCATGAAGCAAGTATTTCTTTAGCTTTAGTTTCCTTTTGAGTTACCAGGATAAAAAGTGCAGACCACTGGAAGAGGAAATTGCTTTCATAATAAAGTGTTAAAATAAAAAATCCTTTCCTATTGGCTACATAGCATCTTTTTCACTGCACTTCCAGCCCATTGCTCTGCATGCACTACAGACACACCAACAGACCATTCCTCTCCTCTTTGCATCAGTGTTATGAATTTGAACACTGTTTACATATTTCTGTTCAGCTGACTCCACACTAAGTACGCTTCAGTCATGCAATCCTTCCTCAAAGGTTCTGTGTTCCTGAGCACCAGTCATTCTCAGTGCTTGCCTTTCAAAATCCATTAAATTGAAGTCATATCAATACCAATAGCACAGGACTTTTTAATTACTGTTGCAGACAATACTCCACTCTGGAATAACTTAGTAAAAGTCTTTCAGTTGCAACTTCCTTTACCTGTGTTCAGCTTTTGATCTAAATAATCCTCCGGTTTTAATTTCTGAGTAGATATTACTTGATTTGGTTTTTTTGGAACTCAGATTTATTCTCCTCTAAAAGTAGTTCCTTGCACTTACTTTTTCTGTTTGATCCTTTTTTTTTTTTTTTCAGACTGCATCTCTGATTTACCAAGAACATTCTGGATTTCAAAGCTTTTTTCTAGTTATTATGAGTCCCTCCTGACTTCCTATCATCATGAAATGTAATAGTCATACTTTCTATCCCATACTGTAAAATTACAATTCTAAGCAGTATTACAGGGAGGACAGATACACACGATTTATCTGCCTTCTTGGCAGCAAACCAATTAAAACAAATTTCAGCATATACTTTTTCAGTTATGCTATATAAGGGTAAACCAGTGTGTTTTTTTCAGTTATAAGACTATCATATAAGACTATAATTATCTAAGTAACACAAAGAAAACAGAATGCAAAGTAGAAGTAAAATAAAATCAGAGTAGGAATGTATTTTCCTTGGAGGGAAAACTTGCAACATAACACCTGCATAGGGAGTCTGTAGCTTCCCTTAGCACTATTGGCTTCTGCAAGGCAGAAGTTCAACCTATGACAAAAAAAAAAGGTGGAGGGCAGAACAAGATTCTTGGATTCATCAGAAAGAACTAAGTGTGTCAAAGGAACCTTTAAACAGCCTGCAAGAATCTCCCTCAATAATTTAAATTATAGATGCATCCCATAACTGTAATGTACAAATGATCACTCACTGTCGCCTCAGTTGTCTACGCCTCTCTGATGTCCCCAAGGCTTGCTCTGCCAAAGCAGAACATAATACAATAAATCAACTAATTTGATTTGGTGAACCAAGAGGTATAACGCTGAGTTGGTTTCAAGTTTTCAGTCCTATAGAATGATAGTGTCTCTAAACCAAAAATGTAACATTTTCATGTACTTCCATGGAGAGTTTGGAATGGCACAGATCCCTATTTAGGCAGCTGCGTCCCATCCTAGGTGATACACAAAATTCTTGTTCCTTAATATACAAGAAGAGGCAGGATTTTTTGTGTTAGGACTATTTCCCATTTCAGGCTTTGTAATCATGCTTGTTACACACAAATTATCATAACTATTATATTTTATGATACTATGTTAAAACGTAATTGTGATACCTTTTTTATACTGCAGTTTAGTAACTGTAAACTCAACAATGTTAAATAATTAAATAATTATTTGAATTAAAGCTGAAATGAATAACTGCTAAAGACCTACTTCCTATAACCTTAAAACACACTCTTTCTCACAAATATGATGTGCAGCTTCTGATGAGACAGGCTCAAATTATTTTTGAGTAGTCACTGGTTAATAAAGATCCTTCTGCTCCCTCACTTTCTTTTATTTGAAGGACAGTTAAACGCAACATTACACTGGAAGGCTTTTTAAATGGGATTTTTTAATTATCTTCTGAATTTACAATAAAAAAGAAAAAGAATGGTCTAAACATGCTGATTCAGTTTCCACATAAGAAAAATGAAACTACCAGTGGTTGGGTCATTTTATCTCTGCTTTAAAATATGGGAAATCAAACAAAGAGAGTGGCAGCAACAGCTGGAACCATGTGCCTGTGCCCAAACACAATTTATTCATAAAACTCAAGGAGAGTGCAGCACAGCTGCAGAGCAATTACAGGGATAGGGGGAGAAAAAGAAAAATAAAAAATCCACAAGCCCATCAGAACTGATGAATAATGATACCACCAAGGAAATAAGATCTGTCAGTGCAGTCAGAAACACCCAAACTCAAAAAGTGCTTTCTTTTAGAGGCTGAATCCTCTAACATTATAAATGTTAGTTGCTATGGATGCTGTTTTTTACTTCTGATACTTCTTCAGTTCTGGCTACTAGAATACTCCCTCCTAAAGAAACCTTCACATTTTAAATCTCGCTTTAAAATATGAACAGTGGAAAGCTGTCTGACACTTCTGAAGAGGTATAGTAGGTTAGCAAATATACCCATATCCAAAGCAGCCTAAATCATAAATATATTACACTTTTTAAAATTCACTTACTCTCTATTTTCATCAGTCTGAATATTGTCAGAAGAGCAGTATCTCTCATTCATCATCTTTACGATATATAAATTCAGCAGAAATGCTGAAGCACAGAGAAACTATCTATGACCCATGAAAAGACCTTTATTTCAGGTTGCCTAATCCAAATCAGCCAAAACTGGTGAAAGAGCAGTAACCAGGCTTTAACATGGTTACGATCTGAAGATTCAACCATAAACTATCACCACTGTTGCTTTAATTCCTGTTAGGCAAGCCAGTAACAGGCTCTTCCTTCCACTTGTTCCTCAACACAGACCTACTTGCCTTTGATGACCTGTGAAGACCTGCTTGTCTGAAGGCACACAGGAACAATAGGTTGCATCATCTAGAGCCAACCAATGCTGGCATTGTGTCAGCCAAGAGAGCCTTTCACAAGGCTGGTTTAACTCCCATTTTAATACAAAAGCTGCTGAACTATGTCTGGCCACTGCAGAGGACCTGCAATTAGGATAAATTACTTCAAGCTCCATTTTTGATACTCACTGGTGAAGAACAAAGAAAGGCTTGTCCTCAAATTCAGTCTCAGAAACATTTTATGGCTGTCAGGAGACTAAGAATGTCCTCAAGACAATACAGAAGTACGACAGGCAAAAGGACTGAACTGCCAGAGGTAAATGGACCTGTACTGAGCTTGGGCATTGGCAGTCAAGTCAGTTCACTCCAAGTCAAATGGGTGCAGGACACAAAACTCTTACTGACTACTGTGTAGGTACACAAAACCACATAAATTAAAATTAATTTTTAAATTGGCAGTCAGTTACATTGTACCAAATTGTAACAGTAAAATGTATTTTACTATAGCAGTAAATTCAGGTTTTTAGGAAAAAAGTATGTAAAATATTTAGTACTTATGATCAACACAGTAAGTTGCTATAGAAGTGCATTTGTAATGTAAGAAAGCAGTCATTAAATACTATAAATACCTATGCATTATCTCATCATACATTTCATACTGTAGAAAAAGACATTTACTAGTAGTTACCACAAAAATAAGATAGCAGCAAACATTACTGAAGTCCAGTGGCTACGGTTCTGTTGGGCTTCATCATTAAATCTTCTCTTAAGGGAAAAAAAAGATCTAAAAGAAGCACTGATGGCACTCAGTAACACCCATAAAAAACTCCTTGTTCTTAGGCAATTACATAGCAAAAAATTAAGAATTTTATAAATAAAAGTGTTAAGGAAGACCTTCAGAAAAGCTCTACTTGGCAGGCCATATATCAAACTGTCAAACTGAAAAAATAAATAATACGGACAGAATGATTTACCTTTTCACCTTCTTCACCTTTACTACCCACAAAGCCACGTTCACCCTGGAACACAAAAGGATAAAATACAAATCTCAAACAAACATTATTGAAATAACTGTATTCTTTAAAATAACTTTATTGTACTGAGCATTTATTACAAGATAAAAACAAAAGAAATCATTTGGATGCTGATTGTCTCTCATTTAAAAGTGTGAAACCTCTACAAAAAAATGACATGGCTTTTCATAGTTGTGTCAATTAAGAACAGCCATTGAGTTTTCCATTCAGCCTAAGATATCTTGTCAGTTTTAAAAATTCTGAACTACTTATTGATTCTAAAACTGCTCATTAAAGTCCTTCTGTTCTTCTGGAGAACCAATTTTAATACATTTATTCCTATTAATACTTTCATTTTAATTTTTAAATATAACAAGTCAGCTGTGAAGGTCTCCAACACAGATTAATGCAGGGATACTATTTATGAAATGAAAATTAATTTCTTTCAGTTTGAAAACCATATCCAACCACCCAAGTATTAAAAAAACCCCAAACAAATAAAAAAGCCCCCGAGACCCACAGAAGGGGTGAGTTTTAAAATAATAATTCAGGCTCAGCTTATTTCAGCACACTGAATTCTTGCTTGGATAATATTTCCATAAAAAAGACCTGCTATAATGCTCTTTCCAACTCCAATTTCCTAACTTTTAGCTCAGAAAATGATCATAATGTACAATTTTACTATGTATTCATCAAATAGTCTGCACTCTGTCTATATTATACAAGAATACCACCCACTTTAGGTTTTTATTAATGCATGCTTGCATGCTTTTTAAGACATACAGCAAACAGACAAACAAAATTATATACAGGAAGCACAAAAATTATGTAATTAAAAAAATCCAAACTTTCTCCCTCAAATCATGTAGTGTGGGGAACAGAGACACCTACGATAAATGGAAAAATACATCCCTAGAACTGAACTCATCACCACAGAAACCATTCCAGGACCAAAGAAGCAAAGAACTGTTTACCTCTTGTGTTTAATAGTGATAAGTGTCCCCTTAAGCTTTGTAAGGCAGCCCACCGGCAGCGACCACGTGGTCTGCTGGGACCCTGCAAGGCTTCCCTGCTCCCCTGAGAGCAGCTCCGCCCTTCCCCTAACCCTATTGGCCGCCTCCCCCATCCTTCCCCAGCCTTCCCCCAATCCCTGGTTCCTGCTGGGTATGGATCCTCCCCCTCTCCCATTGGCTACCCGGGCCCCCAAACCACTCCCCTACACCCTGAACTTCACCCAATGATAGCCCTGCTCCCTGGGCCCGCCCCAGGGCTTTAAAACCCCCCGGGACGGCTTGAATAAACTCTCGTTGCATGCACCACCAAGCCTCGGATACGTTGTTTCCTTTCTGAGGCTCCTGGAGCCCTGCCAGCACCCGAAGGGGCTCCTGGCAAAGAGCACCCCCTCAAGTCTGACAATGTAGCAGGAGATGGTTTTTGTGACTTTGCCATTCTCTAGAATTCAGTCTCATTGCCTCAGTACAACACATTATTTTTACAGGTCTGTAGATGAAAAGAGTGGGAAATTTCCAAAGTAAAAGCTTATGGTGTTTTTTACGACTCCTTTCAAAAATTAAAAAGAGTAATGTCTAAACATTCTTTCACCCTTCAGAGAGTGTGATTTCCCTAAGTAGAAGCCTGAGGTCTGAGTGAAGTTAACTAGAACAGCTGGCTATAACTTGGAAAATTTCTAGCAGCATTCTGTCAAATCTTTCAACTGATACATGATCACGTGCTACACATCTGGGAATTAAATTCAAAGCTTTGGAGGTGTGCAGATGTATAGATGTATAGATCAAATAGTTCTGGACTTTTCATCAACCTACAGGGGCTGCTTTTTGTTTGCTTCTTTTGGTGGGGGTGGCTCATACAATCAATAGCTTAGGGGTCAATTTTAGAAGCATGCCCGAGATCAGCATACAAAATGGTACCTAGCGAAATAAACTTCCACATGTCCTCACCTGAAAATGAGAAACTAATTACTGAAATAATTTCAAAATGTATACAACTCCTGTTCTGTTCATCTAGTTTCCTTTTCTTTTGAAAGGTTGGACCAGATGTTCTTTTGAAGTCCCTTCCCACGTGGGTTGTTCTAGGAGTCTATGATTCCCATTCCTCTCCAACTGCTGGACATACCATGGACAGGGCAAACATTGAAAACGTCCAAGTAGCTTAAATGCTCCTTAACACTCCCTTCGACTTCAGGGGGCAATGGTTTATTATCACACTCTCCTAGGAGGCTTAAGCAACCTGGGAGGTCTGAGGGCAAGCTTTATTAGGGAAAAAAAAAAGGTTAAAAAAAAGCCTTTCCCTCACCCCATTAAGCAGCATTTTCCTCACCCTTGTTTTTGCTATGGATGCACTTAACAGAAGCCCTTCATGCTGCCCTTAAACTCTCTCAGTAGTTCTGATGCCAGATGAGCTTCTGGTTTCCTAACTCCATCACCACATGCTCTGGCAGTGTTCCTTTGTTCCAACTGAGTAGCTCAGCCCTGCTTCCACTGTTTACTTTCTTTTTGTGTCTGAGGTCAGTCAGAAGCATCTCGTTCATCCATGCTGGCCTTCTGCCATACTCACTCAACTCTCTGCATAACAACATGAACTGTTCTTGGGGTTTTAGGATGCTGTCCTTGAAGATTAACCAGCTGGGCTCATAAGGTTTGCAGGACAGTTTCAATCACTCCTTGGCTTCCTCTTTGCCAGACTCAACAAATTTTGCTCCCTGAAACTGTCCTCAAAGGTCTTGTTTTCTAGGTCCCTGAACATAAACTAATTCCCTGTTGGACCCTCTCCAGGTTCTCCACATCTCTTGTGAAGTGAGGGTGGAGGAAGCCCCAAACATGACACAGCATATCAGATGCAGCATCACCAAGCAGGAAGTGAAAATGCCCTCCCTGATCTGCTGGCTGCAGTTTTATTAGCATAGGTCTTTTTGTGGATTACTTCATTCCAATAAGAGAACACTGTTAGCTCATAATTCCGTCTCATGTTTGCCTCCATGTCATCTTCAGCAATGCTGCTGCTCAACCAGTCAATGCTAGTGATTAACAACCTATACCAATGTTAGTGATTAACTAATTCCATATGTTTCAGAAATACAGTCCAGATTTCTTTGAACATATTTGAATTTAGGAAAAAAGTAGTCCCAATTAGAGAAAATAGGAAATACAAAGAGTAGATAAGGAAGTTTAGGTACTAATTTCCACTTGACAGCGTAAAAAGTAAAATATTAGCCACTGGTAATTTAACTTAAATTCTCCTTTCTGTGGTAAAATGTTCATTAAATTAGGCAAAACATTTCACACAAGTTTTTTTTTTTTTTTGTGAACAATCACTCATTGCTCATCTGGGTAGTCACTGCAGGATTGCTAATCTGATTTTCAGTGTTTTAAATATGGCTGCAGTACAGGTCAATGAGATCTTGGCTTTGAATGTATAAATTGATAGACTGTGGTAAGCTTGTTGCTGAACAAAATGCTGGCCACTTCACCTGCAGAAAATAAGTTCGTCCATTCCCCTTGTGCTATATTATAGGAAATATGTGCCTTAGATACACACAGATTGCATCAAGATCATGCTGCAGAACACTTCCCTGAAATTTTAATAATAACAAAATAATGGGGTTTCTTGTGTGGTCTCTTAATTTGTTGAAGCAGCAATAAACCCTATAATTTTCTAAAAGGAATTAGCTGGACAGATTTCATCCCAATACTTGCCGATAAAAACAGCTGCAATCAACAGAAAACAAAATCTGACCATGAAAAGAGGCAACTTCAGCAAATATTATCAGCAAAGTCTAAAATACAGATGTCTTTTTTTGGAAGTTCTGGCCTTCCTACAATAATCCACCTCTGAAAAGGAGCAAAAATATTAAAACGGAAGAATGGAAGAAGCAGTGCCATCCCTCATCTCATGTTGCTGAGATTCTGAGACTCTCAAATTTCAAATTTTTGAATCTGCAAAACTGCACTTGGAAAGACCTGCACAGTTCAGAGACTTAGGTGACTGCTCTTCACATAAAATAATACTGCTAGGCAGGTTTGTACCACAGAACCACATGCCCTTTCTCTCTTGAAAGAGAAGCCAATAGTGAAATTTCTCTGTCACATTATATAACTCAGAAATGTGATATGAAATTCAAGTACAATTTGTGTAGATAATAGACAGCTGGCAAAAAAAGATGTTGAGATTGCAAATGGATAGAATAAAACCTCTCTTTGTTTGTTTTTTCTTTTACCTTGGAACCAGTAAGACCAGGTATGCCAGGAGCACCTACTAAGCCAGCTTCCCCCTGAAACAAAATGTACACAGCCATCATTTTACAGACCTAACTCATGACTGAGTTAAATTAAGAGAAAAAGGCATCTGGACCTGCATTGCTTCTCATTCCTTTTCTACAGAACAGCTGACTTCATTTCTAGGGTTATTTGTGTCTGTTAACTTGTATTTCACTAAAATACTTTTCACCTTCAAAATATTTGGCCATTAAAAACTACAGGTTATCTAATTCTGCAGCAGATATAGCTGTAAGCGGCTTCAGACAACTGGACAACAACAACAAAAAAAGAGAATTCGGATCACATGAAAAGCTTTCTTAAGTTTTATTTCCAGCCCTGATTCAGAAAAAAATTACTACAGAAGACACTCACACACTACCCAAGTACCTAAAATCCCAACAAGTGTACCACTCTCTTCCTAATACCTATGAGATCCTTGAGAGCACACAGATCCACAGTTGGGTCCCACAGGGAGCTGCATGTACATAGCTGACTGCTGGCTTCTATTTCTGCTAAAAGGGACCTTTCAGATCTTTCCCCAGTCTCTAAAGGAGTGCCCAGCCTACTCAGCAGGGCAAAATGCAAACAGTGATCCTCTGCAACCAGACAGGTTTGTCCTACTTACTAAGAGAATGTTCTGTATATGCTGTTAAGTGATTGTTTCCTCTACTCCATGTTTTAAAAGAGCAAAGTAAGTCATCTGTATAGTTGACTGTCACACCCTGGCTCCCAAATTACTTCTCCTTGCACTGTCCATGAAAATTAAAAATCTAATTTGAGTTTGTAAATTCCATTCAGGCAGATGCTTAAAAGTTCATGCTCAGAAATTGACTATAAGTAAAACTATTCACTTTGCTAATTAAAAAAAAAAGTTTCTAAAATGTAACTATTCAAGCTGAGTAACATAGTAAACTTCATCTTCAGTATTCAAATAAGGAGTATTTGAACAAAAGAAAAAATAAATCAACACCTCTGAGTTGAGAGCTACAGATAATTCAATTCTGCATTAAATGCATGGCTTGTCAAGGAAAAGGTATAGTTAAAAACTTAGTACTATCTTAGCTAGAATTAAAATATAAAATATTGCAGCAGTTTCCTTTTCTATTCCTTTTTAGCAAAGCACGTTAGACAATTACAGGCTAGTTCTGCCACTCAAAGCTAAGAGCCACCCTTCATTTAAAGATTCATGAAATATGCCACCATGAAGTACATTAATTTTTGTCATAATAGAACTATAGTTACTGAGCTAAATTCTGTTAGAATTCATCTGTACTCATATGACTTTGAATGGGAGCTTAGAAGACTTATTAAAAGAATCTAAAATTAAATGCTTTCTCCATTCCATTCATGGATCTTACGTCCTTGACAGAAATTTGCCCTACTAACCTGCACACCACCCAACTGAGTTTTCTGTCCAAGCCAGAACTCAGCAACAGGAGAAAATTTTGAAAGTTCACTTGTTTGATTCCAAGCCAAGAAGAAGACAAATGCCTCTCAGACTCAAAAAGAACAGACAAAGGAAAAACTCCAGTCCCTCTTAAAAACAGAAAGAGCCAATAAAAGAAAAACTATTCATCAAAATGATATAAATAATTAAGCAAATAAATACAAAGCCCTGATGACACACAAAAATTAAAATACAGCTTAAAATAGCTTGTTAAAATGGCATTTTTCTAACTCCACTCATTGCACAGTTTCCCAGATGTTCCTTCTAGCTTCCCTCTGCAACAATACATGCTAGCGTGCTGGAGAAAAATTCTAATCAATCACTAAATCTTATCCTGAGCCCTTCATTTTCTCCAGATTTACAGCATGGATTATGAAAAATTCTTCATGATCTGTTACCAGATAATAATATTTCATATTTCCTGCTACACTGGATCACTGTGAACTAGAAAAAACCCAACCAACCACATTCACAGGGTTTTGGTTTTTCTGGGGGAGACAAGCTGTAGGTGTTTTGTCTTGCATTGTTTAATCAGTGTTCTAGAAATTACCCCTTCAACACAACAATGCAAAAATACCCTCCTACATCACTACCATCAATATTGATTCTCTTTACATCTAAAATAATTGATGCTGCGGTTGTTGATGTTGCTTTAACTGTTTTGGAAATGTGCAGTGTATTTATAATCATGGCCCTTAATATATTTATCATGCATTGATTTTGCAGGTTGTAATTGCACTGCAACACCCTATAAAATTAAAGACTCAGTTTATACCTACAGGTTTTGAAAGTAGAGTAAGATACTTTGTATCTGTGTACTTGACAACCTTCTTAGAATGCATTACATTAATATTTATACCTTGAGTTTGACATTTAGCTATTGCCCCACCCCCCCCAAATAAAAGATTCACACATTACAAAGATATATTAAAAAAAATAAAATGAAAGGAGAGGCTATCTTAACATACAACTATGTGAACTTTATCAGAAACTTTGGTTACTTGTACTGCCAAACAATATGGTGCCAAAAATGAACTAGGAATCACATTATCTAATCACAATCCCCCCCTGAAAAAAAAACCCAAACCAAGAAAACAAAAACAAGAGTTGAAAGAAACTTGTATCAATCACTTGAAATGTGTTTTGTTATTTGAACTATTTTAAGCATTAACAAGATTTATAATGGCAAACATGCTGGAACTTCATGAGATGCTTTTCAAGGCTGGGAAAGAGAAACAATTACTGTAAAATACTTTAAGCATTTTTTAGACATGATTCTTCAAAAGTAAAAAAACAAAAGCCACCAAGAAGCAACCAGATGCTTCTCTATACTCAATATGAAAACCAAACATTTCTCCTTTTATTTTTAAATTTCCTGGAGCACTGCCAGAAGCTTGATTTATAGAACAGGCTTGGTACTCCAGGGTTACTAACAAGGAAACTTGTCTTAATAGAAGTAAAATCAGCACCGTCAAACACTACTTACTGTTTTGATAATTTATGGATATGTGCCTTCCATTAGCTTAAGTATGCCAGACCCTTGGAATAATCTAATAGCCCGGTGTTTTAAAATGAGGACAACTATTTTTAGCATTGCAGAAATGGAGCGGAATGTTCAACAACGTACTGTCAGAGGGCTCAAGCAGCATCTTCCCCCATGGAGCACGTACCAAGCTACTCCAGAGCCACCAGCAGGGGCATAGCTTTGCCTTTAACAAAATAAAATCCCACACCAATTATAGTCCATTATATGACACCTTCCTTAGCCTACTGGAATATTTCCTTGTTCCTTTAAACAGGCTCCTGTTAATGGTTAGGATCACCTGATAGAATCTGAGTTACATAAAAATAAATTCAGATGATATTTATTAAAACTTGGCCCATGAATTTCCTGGATTAGTCATGTCAGAAGGTTTCTGCTAAACAACATGACATTTTGGTTTCATGTACCCATTATTTTGTTCCTTCTTGGTTACTGCTGACTGCCAGCATTCGCTGAGTACTTGGTCAGTGCTATCCTTGATACAAACTTGATCCACGTGAGTAAGAATAAGATCCTCCCTTAAATAACCTGATGAAGAAGAGCTTGTGACAGGTAAATAGTTTGCTTCCTTTGGTCTGTCCTGCTTCCACAGCAGCCCCAGCAGAGCAGGTACACCATGGTTTGGCCAGGATTTTGGGGTCAGGGATAGTCAGAGGACTCATCATCACAGCTCTTGTGGCTTTTTTAAGTAGCTACTCAAGAGAAAGGCAAATGACAATAATCCTACTGATCTCATTTGCACATTATAACATAGACTGAGCTCGGGAGGCATCAATCTTTCCACATTCCCACCCCTTCCCATTACCCATCTTTGGGACAAGACTGACTTGCCTATCAATTCAGGCAATTAGATGTTAATACACCCCAAATTAAATGACACTTGAAAATCTAGGTTTCGGTGCTTTGCATGCAAACGAATGAATCAGCAGCCAGAAGCAGCTCAGACCTCCAAAGAACATGGCCACAGGGCTCCTTACTCCAGACTGCACTCTCTTTCATTGGCAGTTTCCCTTTTTTGCTATTAGCATGTCTTAAAAAGCATGCAACTCACATAATTTCTATATTCCAATATATAAAGCACACATGTCACAAATAAAGTACATGAGTCAAAATTTTGTTCCTAGATTTCTCCCCCCCACACCCAAAATTATTTTCACCCAACATAAGAAGTCAGAGTTGTTCTGAAAAAACAAAGATGAAAGGATCATTCTATTTATTTTCACACACAACTACAGGCTGGTACACTGTCTTCCCTCCCCACCCCCTCCTTTTTTCCTTTGATAATAAACTGACTGTAGTCTTGTAATATGTGTAAAGGACTGGTTTCTATGCCATTAAAAAAGTATCAGCAGAAGCACAGCCTCTGCTATCAGTAGGACTTCTTTCAGCATTTGGCAAATACAAGAGGTATTAATTTCTATTGCATGTTCTTGAAGAGGTGACAACTTAAAAATGCAGTGCAGACACAAAGTGAACATGGGCTTAGAAAAATAAGTCTAGCCAGTTGGATATTTCTGTCATCTGTAGCAAGACAGTAGAAAAAAAAAATTGAAGTGATCTTATACTCATGGACA
Organism: Scytalopus superciliaris; assembly: GCA_013400415.1. Classification (NCBI taxonomy): domain Eukaryota; kingdom Metazoa; phylum Chordata; class Aves; order Passeriformes; family Rhinocryptidae; genus Scytalopus; species Scytalopus superciliaris. The sequence goes on along the minus strand of VXBX01001934.1, from coordinate 907,618 downwards.
ACTGGTAGTTCACTGCAACTATGTTTTCTTCTCTTACAGTAGATTTGTCAAAAGGAAAACTGCCTGACTTACACACTGTCTACTGATTTATTGTTAATCCAGCCATAAGATGGAGTTAAAGCAAATCTAAATCCTATTAAAATTTCAACAGAATTGGCAATTAATCTAACTGGCCTTGCTCAAATTATATTTGAAATAACGTTAAAGAGCATTATTCAATATACATGTATGGCTGCGATCTTTCAAAAACAATACAATATGTTATGACCATTATACTCATAATAGTTGGAATGCCAAATTTATATTAGCAATGTAAACAGCATTGGTCAACCTCTTAAATGCCAGAGGCTATTCTTTACTAGAGAACTATTACTATTATCATCACTGTCATCACTATCCATATCCGTAACCCAAATATTCAGGAGGCAGATTCTCAGCTGGTACAAATGTGAGTTTGTACTAAAAAAAAAAATAAATCTGTCCCACAGACCATTAAATACTGTTGACTTTAATGTCTAACCAACAGATATGAAAAGCACCAAAAAAGCCCCCAAAACCAAGGGCAGTAGAAAAAAAAAAATTAAAGTTAATCAGAAATAAACAGATTACATTGAGACCTGAATTTATAATCTAGGAACTAACTCGTATCAGTACTTTTTCTGAAATACCACACTGCTGGTGTGTTTTTGTAGCTGCAAACCTACCAACTACCAATAAATAAAGCAGTTCAAGATACAGTTTCCATGTCTCCATTTACACATGGATGTTTAAGACTTTCCCAAGAAATGCATCTCATCACTTCAACAACAGTGACTTTTGATATTTAATGTATTTTGGAGACAGATTAAGAGGACATACTGACCACCTATCTAGCACTCCAACTCACCCAGACTCATCTCAGAATCTGGGATTGCTGGATCTACTGTTGGCACAGGAGCCCTGGAACTGGTCCCTCAAGATAAGTCTCCCTTTCTATAAATTCTGAGCATCTTTGTGGGGAATGGTGACAACTCAACCTACTAGGATTGCAACTTTCCCTTTCAGGCCCTTTTCTTAACCTCTTTGAGGCTTATTAGCCTACTCTGTATACAACGCTTGGGATGTGTGACACAAAGAAGCTACTCCTCTATCTGAGGGACACAGGTCTTAGTGTGAGTTTTAAGTCATCCTCTCACTAAAGCCCAAAGTTCATTTAGAGAATAAGCACTACTCTGACACTCATTTCTCCAGATGCATTCCTTTCTCGTTCTTCTGCAGTTCAGCAGAATTCCTGCCAGTATAGCATATTCTACAGGGTGGTATTTCTTCTGGCTATTTGACAACACTGGCATTACTGCCCTGTCACTGCAAAGAGACATGCATTTTTTTTAACAGTTCCTAAAGTCTTACCTCATGGATTTGACACCAGAAAACAAAAATTCTCAGACCAAAGTATGGGGAAATAGGGCGGCCACAGCCACTGTTACAATACACATCCTACTGGCTAAGGTTCTCATTAATCAAACATGATTGGTAACACCTTCTGATGCTCTACTATTTTCATTGCTGTCTTTCCCAGCAGAGCTGCTCTCATGGCACTGACTAACAAATGCCACAAAGATCATAGCATCTTTCACTCGTTAAAACAAAACCAAGACCTACCTCTCCCTCCAGACTGTCATTGAGACAACCTCTCTCCAACTTTGCAGGGCGTTATTATGTAGCTTATAAAAAAGCTTCAAAATTAATTAAGGAATAACATCACAGTGTACATAGTTCTTGTCTGTTAAATAGTTTCCCACCTTTGCTCTTAGTTCACGGCCTGGGTGCATCTCTATCAATACTGTGTGATCCACTGGGCAGGGAATTTCTCTTCCTTCAGGCTTGTGCTACACTGTACAAGAAAGTCCCAAGACTTTCTTATATGAAGACTCACTAACATGGAGTATAACAGCCACACCCCAGAAGTTGGGCATTCTCCTTCCACTCACACTTTTAAAGTAAATTTTCATTCTGTGAAGTGGACAGCTAAATAAATATTCCTTGAGATAACATTGTAAATAGCCAGAAGGAATATAGTGCCTTCCACATGCAGAGGCTACAACTATTAAACAAAGTTAACTGTGAATTAATTCCACCTATTTAGTGTCTTTCTTATTACAACCTAAAACAATGTTATCTTCACCTGTACGGGACAATCATTCACAGCAGAAATGAAGCATAGTGAAAGGGGTGTTAATTCTGAAGAAAAGCATCAGCTGACTAACTGCTTGCTATCTGTATCAAAAAAAAAAAAAAAATCTGGCTTGTATGAGGTACTTGTTAAACACAAATCAAACACCTGTCAACCAGTTGGGCCATGAGTGTCACTGCTGAGCCATCTGCAGGAACACACCCCGTGCCAGTTGCTTTACTCAGTGTGGCCTGGGAACAAGAGTCCATTAGACAGAAAGTCAACAGTGGAATTAGCAGCACTTTTTCTTTTAGTGCCCTTCCACTTACTTGTTTGACTTCTTGTGTTTCTATTTTTGGGAGCCTCATGCCAGAGCAGCAGTGCTGACTGCTGATTAGACAAGACTTGGCCCAGCCTCAGCGTGTCATATTGACTTAATCGGTTCAGACCTGAAACATGCAGTATGGATTTTAGGTGTTTATAAATACTGGCTAGCAACTGGAATTAAAAACCAAAATACAATTCTGGTTTGCTATACCTATGAATGGTTTAACTATATTAATAAAATACAGTTTTTATTTCCAGCAACTCAGTATCTATGAATTTTAAAAAGCAATTTACATGGAATTTGAAATGTAAGACCTATGTTACAATTTTAAGGGCTTTTTTGGGGGAAGAAGTATATTCATTGCCATTAAAAAAACACATCTGAGCTGCATTTATTTAAATAATAATAATCCAACTCACCCACCAAAACAGAGGCAAAGGAGAGTTAAGAGGTCACAAGTCACAGAAGTCAACAGATTTATGAATAACCTCTGTACAATTTGTACTATGTATGTTTTATACTGTATGAAACTAACAAATGAAAAAAAAAATCTGATGTGCTACTTAGGAGTTATTATCCAGTGATAAAATATATCATTTAAATGAAGTACAATAATGTGACACATAATTATCCTAATACTGATCAACGATTGATCAGATCCAACATCAAGTATTCTGTGAAGTCCAATATCTAATGCCTTAAAAGACAACAAATAAAACTAAGTAAAATGTGTCAGACAAGCTGTACAATGCAGCAGTACAGTGAGAAAGTTCCTTCCTCCCCAATTAGTCCATTTCCTGCAACACACTGCTGCCAACTTTTACAATGCTAAATCTTGCAATAATGGGTATGTTTCTTAAAGCTCTGCTTTCTGATGAGATCTGTAAAGTTAAGAATATCAGTTTCCAAACCTACAGTCTCTAGGCCCCCACAGCTGAAGGGGAAAAAAACATACAAAACTAGAATCTATGTGTCACAGAAAGCTTCCAGAAAGAATCTAATAAATATAATTTATGAACAATTGAAGAAGAATCCTCAAGCCTCTCCCTGCCCTTTCAAAGTCTCTAAGGTCCTGACTGGGCTTTTCAAACACAGCTAAGAATCCCAGAACCAGGCAGGCTCACAGCTAGAGTATTCATGAATCTCTGATTAAGGAACAAAGAGCTGCATTTAATGACTGCATTATTTAACAACCGCATTATATTTTACTTCCACATTACATAACCCACTAACAAAAGCCTGCCCTGCATGGCAGCATGCCACACTCCGTTTTGCTCCCAGCAGCCCAGACCCCTATAAAATGCATGGTGACCTCTGGTTGCTTTGGCCACACCTCACATCACAAAGGCACTACTGCACTCCAGGCCCCCATGACCTGCCACGTTCTGCTGGTTATTACAGTTCCAACGCAAATACCAGAGGGTAGATATACCCTTCCACTCCCACTCTTATCTCACCAGTGTCACTTGCCTGAAGGAGCCCACGGCTTTGATGCCAAGCAATACAAGAACTAATGCCTGGCTTCCAAAACACATTTGCACTTTTGTTCTGCTGAGACATACTAATCTGATTTTGAGGGAACCTACAAGAGGACAGAAGACAATGCTGTTTCTTTCCTCAGATAGAACTGAAGCATACAATTTTTTTCCTCAAAAAGCAATGATTCTTTAATTTAAAAATGAAGTCTCTGCTCACCAACACCTACAGTAGTCACTACCATCATTCCCTCCAAAATGGAAATAAGACATGCAGTGCCACTGCACGCAAGGTAATTTGATTCCATGGAGCTTTCTATCAAGAATGGAACTGAACTGCTGTCGTTTTACTTTAGGAATTGAAAAAGCAAGGAGCTCAACAGTTCCTGGAGTTGTGAACTGCAAAAATCACCTAATAAGGCAAAAATAAGTCAGCACAGCAGACAGCTCTCTGGAATCAAATTTATGATCAAAGGCTATTCAAAACACTTTCCTGTAACACTGAGGAGAGAGCAAGCAAGTGAGAACTATACATGCCGCAGTAATGAAACAAGTTCTGGAAAACATAGTGGTCTAAATTGTATTTTTCGAGTAAGATACCTTAGAAAGCATATTTATAAATCAGAAATCTATTGAGACCTACTATTTTTATATTCATCTATATCTTAAAATGATACACAAAGATATCACTGAAAACACAAAAAGAATACAAAACGTGTAACAAATTAGTTGCTGAAATAGATGGTGTCCAACTGTCAGATTTCAAATAGCCAGCAATTCTCAAATTTGAGGTTTGATGCTTGGTGGTAATAAAGGTTCCAATTGGAAAACCATTCTCTTTCTTTTTTTGAGGCTCATTTATGCTATTGTTTACCCATACAAAATAGCTTTTAAAAATTTGCAGTGTATTATTTCCCATTAAAATGGTATTTTGGCTTTATATTCTGACAGATCACAACTGCAAGGGTTGGAATACTTTGAAAACCTTTCTGATGTCAAATAGTTTTCCTGTATTACTGACTGTACTCTTTTGACTCCAGAATAAAGCAGCACAAAGATTTTTTAGAAGTTACATAACTAACACAGTATATGTCCATATTCCATCTAAAAACTTTGAAATATAACTGATTAGCAATAACAGGAACTCAGAAAATGGATGGCACTGAATAAAAGACAGACAAACTGAGTACAATGGCTTTAAGCAGTACCTATCCAGTGCTCCACATGCATTTTTGGAAGTTTTCTCAAAGATGCTGGTGAGCTACTTTGGAAATATCCTGACCCCTGTCAAGGATCTGTACACCACATGAAATACAGAAGGCAATGTGTGCAGAGATTTTTCAAGACAGCTGCAAGGAAAAGACTGCATTACCAAGACTGCTCAACACCAGTGTCTCCTCAGATTTGCATATTTACATGAGTGATTAATGCTCCTGAAGTATATGCTGAACTGGCATAACAGGCCATATATCCAGGGCTCTTCTGCCAAGTCAAATATGCCTTGGAAAATTCTAGAGAGTGTCAATGGTCTAGCTGGAGCAATGGGGAAAGCAGGTCAATGGTCACAAGGATCTTCACAATGACATGTTTTGATTTGTATGTAACATTTCAGAGCCATGTTTTATACTGAGCTTTTTAATTAATTCCTTCTTAAAAAATAATCTTATAATTCAGCAGTTTTCAAACTCATTTTCTCCAGTACCACGAGGAAAGGAAAGCTCTTCCCACCAGGCAGTGCAAAGTAGACTGTTCAGGAAGTGTTATGCTGTTTTGATGCAGCGTCCATACCACAAGCAATATCGGTATCACATTTTGGGAAGCCTTTTAATAATCACTTCCTTACCTGTACCAAATATAAAGAGAACTCTATAACAAAAGGCTAATCAAATTTATCAGGAATAAAATCATCAGCGTCAGGTTTCAGAATCAGTTAAAACTGAAGACAGCACAGTGATATGGGACTTGAGAAAACTGAAGATACAGATAACCACAGCACACAGTTAAGTGAGAGAAGACACCACCACAAACAGGTGGTTTATTCTAGATCTGTTATCTTCTAGTTCACAAAATATGAGTTCATGTACATTTGTTGGGCCATCATCACAAATACATGCAGGAGTAATCCTTTTACAGATACTTACTGCATAGTTTCATGTAAACCTGATCTTGTTTTCATGACTTGAAGTACTAACAGCACTCATACAGTGAGTAGAGCTCTTGAAATGTACACTCACCTTTTTCCCTGGGCTGACTGAATACAAATCTAAGTTGTGTATTGATAAAGAATTTTTTATTCACTTCAGCATTTCTTTATCTTTTCAGCCTAAACTATTTATTTTATTAATACACTACAGGAGCCTCCATACAGTGCTGTAGCAAATGTACAGCATATTGAATATCTCACCGCTTCAGGTTTACTGTGCAAAACCACTATTCTAAAAATCTCTATCAATATATTTAATATTTTATGATGCCTGTTGATAATCTAGATTGTAAAAAATTAATGCAAAAGACTTAAACAGTAAAGTTAAGCCATTTGAAAATCAAGTGTTCAAACTGAATGTTGTCAAAAGTATTTCACAAAATGTGGTTTAGGAAAATTAGAAGCATCATCCCCATTACTATGAATTATATACTATGAATCACAAGAAAGCAATTACTATGGAGGTTTGGATAAAGGGGCATGGACAAAACCAGTTTAATTTGTGAGTCTTCAATTTTCTGAATTATATTTCCGCCTACATCAATTTTATTTTTCAGACTGTAGTCACTGATTAAGAAGAAAAAATATTTTCATAATAGAAAAAAAAAGACAAATATGGTCAAGAACGGAGCAAAAAGCTCACCTTCAACAGCTTGAGTCCTTTGAGCCTTACTGCCATCAGCACACTCTCAGAAGCATAAGACCATTTAGGCTAGCAGGACTCATAACACACATAAGACATGGAATTGTTAAGGTTGGAAAAGATGTCTAGGATCAGGTCCAACCTTTAACCTAACACTGCCATGTTCACCACTAAACCATGACCCCAGATGCCACATTTTTTGAACACTTCAAGGGATGGTGACTCAGCCACCTCACTGGGCAGCCTTTTCCAATGGCTGATAACCCTTTCAATGAAGAAATTTTTGCTAATATACAATCTAAACTTTCCCTAGTGAAACCTGAGGTCATTTCCTCATCTCCTGTCACTTGTTACATGGGAGAAGAGACCAATGCTACAACCTTCTTACATATACTTGGAGAGAGCAATAAGGTTCACAACTCTCCAAGAGGCTCTGTATCAAAGTACATGCCACAGGTGGTAATCCATCTCTCAGAACCAGGAACTCTCCTGCTAATTTTTTTAAGTACACAGAGATGTTCCACTCCCTAAAATGTATATGCCAACACCGTTGAGAGGTTTACCTTGACTGTCATCACAGACCAGCAAAAAATAACCCCATAACTCAAACAGGACTCCATCACCTAGCATCCAAGACATAAATAGGCTTCCAATTTGGAGCTTAATCGCCATTGTGTTATAGACCCAGAAGCAAAGAGAAGGAAAGAAATTGAGTTATTTGGCTGAGTGACACAAAAAATGCAGGATAAAGAAAAATCTCCACTATACAGAGGCAAATCAAAACCAGCTTGTTCAAGTTTATGAAAAGCTCAAAAAGGAAATTTCAGAATTAGTTCCCTGTACATGAGAACAGAGAGATCTGGTGGTTAGTGGGTGTTTCTCCCCATTTATCCTCAGAAAATGTCTAAGAAAACATTTTAAAGGCTTGAATATTCAATCTTCCAATTGTGATTCAAAGTGTATACCTCCTTAAGCTAGACTATTTGTCAGACTATTTTGATGGCCTAGACATATATTATAAAAGGAGGATCATAGAATCATATAAAGGTTTGGGTTGAAACAAGTATTAAAAGATATTAAACATCACCTAGTTCCTACTCCTCTGCTACCCACTAGACCAGGTTGCTCAGGGCCCCATCCAACCTGGCCTTGAACAATTTCAGGGATGGGACATCCATAACTTCTCTGGGCAACCTGTTCCAGTGCCTCACCACCCTCCGAGCAAAGAATTTCTTCCAAACACGTAACTTAGAAGTCTGGTATTTCAGCTTAAAACTATTTTGCTTTGTGCAGAGTCCCAATACAAAACACATGTGAGGGAAGTTGATCATCTGTTTCAATCTCCCAGTGGGTACTACGGAAAGGACTTACACACATGTAGCCTGTACAGAAGTAATATGACAGTATGACTTCAGGTGGGGAGAAGCCTGTGGGTCTTCCCAACAGGAAACTCCTCTCACAATTTCAGTATGACAGGAACACTAGGAAAATTAAACTTTTTCAGTAGGAATCCTTTACAGCAGTGTATTAATTTTCCTCAGGTTATGCCTGTGATGTGACCCTACATACAGAAGAGGCAGGTGAAGACCATTCTTAATGGCAGAGTAATCAGTTCTTGTTGCCATAATGAGGTTAGTCTAACTGCTAGACAGGGTTGCTTAACTTGTGAAGCCTGATCTACCATAGATAGGTGACTGTCATCATACAGTCCAGTCACCTCAAACCTCCACTTCAGGGACAGATTTAATTTCTCAGGCCATAACCAGCACAATCCAATTACACTAAATGCCTTCAGAAGTGTATCCAGAGACCATTTCACTTGCTAATTGCTAAAAGGTAGTCTAGCACAGTGATCCCCTTGACATGTTTCTACGATTGTCACTCACTACACTGAACATGTCCAGAAGGCCAAGGCCAAGACAGGGTCTCATGCATAGGGATTGACCACAACATTCCAGTTCTCCTATTATCATGATTTGACAGATATCTTGAAGTGTTCCAAGAAGGCTGAGCTACAAATCAGTCCTAATTGCAGGAAAGAGATCATGTTACTGTATTCCATCTCTTCTGGCAGCCTACAAAGAAAGTGAGTTAACTTTCAAGGGAAGACTACTACCCTCTTATTTTTTAGAACTGTCAATGAACACCTCAGAACTATTTCCTATGATACTCTTGAGAATTTGTTCTGTTGCTCTAAGTAGGTTTTACTGTTTCAAAGGAAAACCTCTTAAGACAGTTCTCTGAAAAAGAACAGAGATGAAGGAAATAGGTAGGCAGACATCAAATAGACAGTCACATATGTAATGGTACTTACTATCTACTCTGCTGTGACTTTGGGGGCCAGAGGTAGGGCTCCCAGGGACTGCATTAGATTCTTGCCTCTCTAGATTGGTCATTAGCACCATTCCCATTGACTGCTTTTGATGTGGAGGCAAATGAGATAACAGGCACCTTGTGGTGTGTTGGCAGTCAATAGAAACATCATTTTGTAATTTGACAGCTTACAAGAACAGTATTAGAAAAATCATCAAAACAGAAGAACCGTGACCTGAACACTGTTTTCTTTAGGATGTTAAGAAGAGTGTTCTGTCACCTTAGAGGCATCACGACAAACTGTTTACAATATTAGTCCTCAGCAGATCCAATCTCTCAAAGAACCTCCTAGAAGTCTACACCACTTACCTGTGCACCTATTTATTAGTCAGCCAACTGTCACAAAACAACTGCAGCATTTAGTGAACGGGAAATTATGTTGTCAGTGACAGTATGTCTTGCAAGTGACAGAAGTCCAAGTGTCACATTTGAAGACAGACTGAGCAATTTTCACACTTTAGATCCTTGAAAGTCAAGGTCATAGACAAAACCTTACAGATGTCTCATTTACACAGATCTTGAAAATTAAGCGTGAGAGCATCGAGCATTGTTCTGGGAGGCTCTCCTGTTAAGATTCTCTCAAATAATGAAGTCTGTTGCATAGTATTATTCTAATTTTAGTTTTTCACTACAATGTCAAGTATGTTTGAAATAATCAGCCTAAAGAAACAGGCCTTCCAATAGCCAAGTTTCTCTCATTCTAAGGTAAACATCAAAAATAAGTCAAATGAGTCTATATTGTTGCTTACAAGTAAAAACCTGAGTAAAATCTGTTGCTTATTTATTCTCCAAATCTTTCCCCAGGGAAATAAGTATGAGTTTGGAGTACTGCAATGGACAGTTTAGGGGTGTATTAGAAAGAGCCCTTCTGTTCTTTGAAGCCTCAAACTGCACTTAGATTAAAAAAAAAAAAGTATAATTTTTTCTTTTTCCTATTTCTACCTAGTGACTGCAAAAAGCTGAGAAAAACATAGTGTAGAAAAGTATAAAAATAACCATACCAAGAAATTATAGTATCTCCAACAAAAGATAATGCATGGTGAAGACTTTAAGAGGACAAACAAACAGCACTAGCTCCTAAGAATGCTCTCCCAGCATTGCACATTGACTGTACCTCAATGTCTTGAAATATAGGAGATGCCTTTGCATACAACAGTGCTTAGAGTACTTTTATCACAGAATCATAGAATATGCTGAGTTGGAAGGGACCCATCACAATCACTGATTCCAACTGCCCTGCACAGGACACCCCAAGAATCACACCATGTGCCAGAGAGCATTTTCCAAACACTTACTGAACTCAGACTGGTGCTGTTCCTCTGTTTCGTTCAGTTGTCTTTGAGAACGGTAGCATCCAGAACACCACCACTTAAAGGAGCACAGAAATTAAAGACTCCACAAATTTATATAACTCTTGATGCATCAGTGAGAGGCAGAGCATGTTAACACCTTTCACAAGAGGAAAATAGTCATTCTGCCTTCAGAAAGAAGCTTGTAATTGAACACAGCACTGTATACTCTGCATAGACATGACAACTCCAGCTAGCAGAAGCTGGGTAGCTGGATCTCAGTTTCTTCATCTAGTTATGTATGTAAAAAATATTTTGATTGCCTTTTTTATTTCAAAAGTTTTCAGTTTTGACAGTTTTAGATTTCACAGTAGTTAATTTCTAATTTGCAAAAATGGTATGGTTTTTAATGTAGTCTGAATTAAAGAATTGTTAATGTTCAGGAAAAGCACAATGTCTTGATATTAAATACGATCTAACTGTTGAACCTTAAGTAAACTAACAAGAGCTTTGGGATTTGGCCTGACAATGAATATGCAAGGCACTTAGGAAAAAAAAAAAAAAAACCCACAAAAAAACACAAACAAAAAACCCCACAACCAACCAAACAGTATTAACCATGGAAACTGTAATAATAACTGGTACTGGAAAAGTAAAGCAGCCTGGTAATTTTAAAGCAAGATAACATCAGTGTAGAAGCTACAGAAAGAGCCAAGGGAAAACACGGCTTCATTCTAGATCAATCTCAATCAGTCTACAATGCTTTACAAATAACTCTTTCCATTAATTCACATCTAGGGGCACAGTAAAGTAAAACACTGTCTAGCTGGATCAAATCAAAGGTTTCTAAAGTCAGTTATGTGACTACAACTGTGGAAAGAACAGATGTCTACAGAAAAGTATAACAACAGGGTAGCCATAGAGACTTCTCCAGTGGGTTTCCCAGACTTCAGTGTCTCAGAACTCAAACGCTTTCAGACAAACAGCCTAACACACTCCATGGATTTTATTCCTTCAGTTTTCTAATGCATTTGCAGATTTTTTAAGTGGCACTGTTCAGACTGTAATAATCTAACAGGGAGAATGAGCCCTTTCCCCTTTTTGAACATGCTATCAAATCGGTTTGATGTTATAGTTCACACACTGAAAAGAAAAATAAAATGAATAAATAAATCCCTATTAATCTTTTCTGCTCTGTTTGTTACTGTATAGAGCACAGGGTGGGACATCTCTTATCTTAGTTGTGCCTTTTTCAGATTGAAGTCCACGTTGTCACACCTTAACTGAAAGATGTCCGATGTTCTTGATCACTCTTGACATCTCTTCAGAATCTTTTCCAGTAATATTAGATCCACATTGAGATGTGAAAATCAGAACTGTATACATCATTCAAGCTGCAGCACAATATACATTCAATAATAATGGTGATATTAAGAGGCTTTTGCCTAGCTCCCTATTCTCTTCCTAATAATTTCTAAATTCTGTTTATTTGACTAGCACTAAACAGTGAATCCATGTTTTCACTAATCTCTAATTCAACTAGGTCAGAGTCTGACATAAAATGCAGAACGTTTCTTTTGCTTTCCTCTTCATCTGCATCACTTGGCTATTACCTTCTCTGAGTTTTACACATCATTTTAGAATTCAGTCCCTCAATATTGCAAAACGCTTTGAACGTCTTTGCAGCCTACCCTCCATCTCTCTACCACATATAAACTTAACATCAGCAGCAAATACCTTGATTTAAACTTATATCCTCAGTAATATTATGTATCTGCCTCCCACTTTCAACAAAACACAAATTGAGGCATAAATAGTAAGTAAAAATAAATGAGAGTTTCATAATTTTATGTCCTGTAAATCACAGATTTTAAACCTGATGATGTGAAACTCTGCTTCTCTCAGTACTTAGAAATCTAGATAACTACAAAATAAACCAAACCCTCTGCCATTACTAGAACACTGCATACGTATGAGAGCAGCATGTCAATCAATAAAGCTCAATATTGAAATTCTGGGCCTCTCACAGCAACAGCTGCTTTTAAAAGGCATACTGGTTTATGGCACTGAAAGAACAGTAACTGGAAGTACACAAAGAAGAACCTAAATTAACAGAATTGAGGGCTGAGGACTTAAATTGTGACACTAAAGATAGCACTGAAATAAATTTTTAAAAAAGTTGAAAAAAAAAAATCAGCACTAACACATGTAGCCGGAGAGTTCCATTCATTTATATACTAACTGGCTTCCACGCATATGCAGGAAAGCCACTACTATTTCAACTGTTCCTACGGAACAGGAGACCAAAAAAAAAAAAATCACAAGACACTAAATGATCAGAAACTCCAGCAACAAGCTGCTTCCTCGGTGTTATGGTGGCTGTCTTCCATACTGAAGTTGCTGGGTGTCAGACTTAAAGACTTCCTCTAATACAGGTAATTAGCGCTGAACCCAATAAATGCATACAAGAATCTTTATCTGCACACTCACATTCTGAAATGAATGAAACCTATCCTCTCAAATACACAGGTGGGCTGGTATGTCTTCTTAGCCATGGCTATTCTAAGTCTTTGCTGAAGAGGTTAGTGGTGTTTATCTCAAGCTTTACCAAGTAGACTGAGGAGTGGACAAGAGGTCTTTTCTAGGCTTGCAGAGAACAAACCTTGCAGCGAAACAAGTAGTTCTTTTAGTTATGTATAATCCCCACTTCTAGAAAAAAACCCTCACCAAACAAGCACACCTTCAGAGAACACTGTTGATCCAAGTGGCATGTTCAGTGTGCTACAAAAACATGACAGTGAAGGTAAGAAGTTAATTTTCTAACAGAAATGGTCTATCCTCATATTTCTATACATAATTCCAGATAATCCACTGACATAATGAACACTTCCTCAGAGTTAAATTACATATCATACATGAAACATACCTTTTCGCCAGGCAGACCAGCAACACCATCCTGTCCTTTCATGCCCATGTCACCCTACAAAACAAATTCATATGTTAGAAGTTCTACAGACTTCTGAGGTTATCAACCACTCAGGTTACATCAGACTCAAGAGGAAAGCACCCTCTACCTGCTATTTTGCTTAGTAATTCAATCACTGTGGAGGAGGATGCCTTACACGTGACACTAAAGTCAGACAAAATGAATACATATTAGTACACCTATAATGTCAATTGAGGCCTTCATCCAACAAATACTTGCACATTCAAGTTTCCATAAAAGCTGATTTTAAAGGAATTCATTGCAACACCAGAGTTAAACCAAGAGAGCGCATTTACAATAGGTAAACTGTGTCCTACACTGAGAGAGTTCAACATGTAATACAGGCTTGTCTAAAGTCACGTACCCACAATATTATTAAAAGACCCTATTTAAACTCAGCTCTTCTCTCCCTCCTTTTTACTACCCCAGAGAAACAAAACCCCAAATCATATGCAACCTATAACAAAATTATAGTTTTAAGAGACAAATGACCATCTGATGAGAAAAGTTATGGAAGATCCCAGCAACTGCAAATGGGATCATAAGTCTTAAAAATGACATAAGAACATCAAACACAGAAATATTGCTTAATAATGTCAACTATAAGGCTTACAAAATTTAACATAAAAATTGTTTAGATGCTAGAGGAATACAACAAAAGCAGTGAAATCATATAGTCTTCATTTAAAAACAAAACAAAAACTTCAGGTGTGTCTAACTGGACCAAGAAGAGAACATTGTCTAGCAAACAGTGCTGCAGCCTTTTCTAGAGTAATCCAATCCTTTATGAAGAAAACCTCATTGTCTTGGAAAGAAATAACTATCAAATTTTTCTTTGAGAGAAAGGGTCACACAAAGAAGCAGAAAAAACACATTTACACAAAGAAACGCTTCCTAAAATAGGTTGCAAACCTAGGTTTGGAGCTCAAATCTAAAACTATACCAAAAAGCCCCCGCTGAGGAGTTAGTGCCAAAGGTCTTTAAACTCACAAAGTGTATGACTTTTTAAATAGCAGGATCCTACTGGTGGTAGTTCCAAAGTTCACAAGAGAAACATTAGAAACTGCACAACTCTACCACATTCCAGAAGTCTGGTGTCTTCCCCAAGAGCAAGCAGAATGGGCTCCTGTCTGGATGACTGTTTCTGCATTTTGCATGATACTGTCCCCATGTCAAGTGCATAACCATCTCTTAAATTATAACCTAAGTATCTCCATCAGGTTTAAAGAGATTTTAATTATTGTAGTTATGGAACAATAACATCCACCAGGTAGTACAGAACTCAGTATCAAAAAACAAACACTGCTCTAAAGCTTTAAAAAAAAACCCCAAAAAAACAAAAAACCCACCAAAAAAAGAAAAATTGAGAAATGCATATCCCCCCCATCAAAAAA
>VXBX01001934.1:848623-892765 GCA_013400415.1 Scytalopus superciliaris | reverse complement strand
AATAAAAAAATGCAATACCCCCCAAAAAAAAAAAAAAAAAAAAAAAAAAAAAAATAAAAATTTGAAAGAGCTTCACAGACAGAATACTGGAGTACTTTTAATTTTCTGAGCAAACATAGTAACTGTTCTGAAATTATTAACCTTTCTGAAGTTAAGAAAGCAGCATTAAGATTGGCAAGAAGTACACAAAACCAGTGTTTTTTATATCCCAGAATCAAAAAATGTCAGAAAAAGCCTCCAAGATCGAGTCCAACCTTAGACCTAACACCATCACATCAACTAAACCATAGCTCTAAGTGCCACATCCAGTTGTTTCTTGAATTCTTCCAGGAATGGTGACTCCACCAATTCCCTGACCTTTTTAATGAAGAAATTCTTCCTGGTCTTCAATTAGAACCTTCTGTGGTGCAGCTTGAGGCCATTTCCTCTCTCACTAGTTGCCTGGGAAAAGAGGCTGATCCCCAACCAGGTGGTTGTAGAGAGTGACAAGGTCTCCCCTGAGCCTCCTTTGCCCCAGGCAAAGCACCCCCAGCTCCCTCAGCTGCTCCTCATAAGACTTGCCCCAGACCCTTCTCCAGCTTCCTTGTCCTTCTCTGAACATGGTCCAAGGACTTCAATGTCCTTGTAGTGAATAGCCCAAAACTGGACACTGTACTGAAGGCGAGGCCTCACCAGTGTTAAATATAGAGCTCCCTGGTCCTGCTGGCCACACTATTTTTGATGTCATTGGCATTCCTGGTTGTCTGGGCACACTGCTGGCTCATGTTAAGTGCCTGTTGACCAGCACCCTCAGGTCCTTTTCCGCCAGGCAGCTTTCCAGCCTCTGTCCCCAAGCCTGTAGCACTGCCTGGGGTTTTTCTGGCCGAAGTGCAGGACCCAGCACTTGGCATTATTGAACCTCATCCAATTGGCCTCAGTCTATGGATCCAGCCTGTCAAGACCCCTCTGCAGAGCCTTCCTACCCTCCAGCAGATCAATATTCCTGCCCAGCATAGTGTCATCTGTGAGCTTACTGTGCATGTCCTTGATCCCCTCATCCAGATCATCAATAAAGATATCAAACAGCTCTGTCTCAAAAACAGGCCAAAATCCTGTGTGTGTGAATAGCATCAATCCACCGGCACTACAAGAAATAAAGAAGTAGGACTGGCCTTATCTAATCCCTCACAGAGTGACTCTTATCCACGCATGCTCTGTTCCCTTATGCCACTTGCCAGTATTTTAATGGATCAGAACCACTTCATTACATTCAGCAGTGTATTTTTATACGCTGCATGGTCTAAAATTACACAGCCTGCTACGTGCCAGGAAGCATTTAGCCTGTATGACTTACTAGACAATTAACCAAGGTATGTTTACACTTCTGTTCCACTAACTGCTGACAGACTCCTCATCTTGAAGACAATTATTTTCCACTGCAAAAGAGATCGAGTTATGTTTCTAATTGTGATTTTGTTAACCACAGGTTGAAAGGTTGTAGTTTTTCCATGCTTTTATTGGTATAAAGGTTAGATATATTGGTTGCACAACCTCTAACAGAATTAATGTAGGCAGCATGACAGACTAAAACCAAAAACAGAGCAAATGCAATTTTAACTTTTGTTTTTCCTTAATGATATTTTCTTTTCCTTCTGCAGATCTCAAAGTCCTTCACAAAAGTAAAGTATATGAAGCCAGAAGAACAGCTGCATAAGGTGAACATTAGTAGTACAGTGACGTACACTCAGTGCAACAACACACAAAGGTAGAATTGTGAGGATATACTGTTAGGACTAAGGGTACCAGGGGAAATCTTTTTAAACTGAGCACAAGATATTTATTGAATAAAATACTTCCACCATAGCATTTTTTTTTTTCAGAATGTGACCTATTGCAAACAATAGGATGGCTATTATCTTTTTGACAACAATTGCTTTGATAAACTCATAAGCAGACAGTGTGGAAATTCAGCATGTTGAAATTAAAAAGAAAATAAAAATGCTTCTGTTAACTTCCCATAAAGCCAAGCAAATCTAAATCCTCAAAAAGAGTTTACAGACAGCAAACATGCTTCTTCACAAAGTCACCAATCAGCCTTCTATCTCAAGTGGAAACAATTTTGCATATCTGAGACTGACTGAAGTATTATACTGGTGATCATTTTTTACATGAACCATTCAGAGAGTTTCAAAAGCCTTGACCTTTACTTCTTTGCACCTTGCAGCCTTTATTGAATGCACTTGTAGAACAAGAAATTATATGCTAGTAGCAGCCACAAAACAGTCATGGACAGAAAAGAGAGAAAAGCTAAAGCTAAATGTGATAGAAAGAATGACAAACAAAATTAGCTAACAAATTACAGTCCTTTCTCCTATAAAACCAAAAATCATTCTTTAAAGAACATACTTCATTTAAACATGTTAATTTTTTTCTCTTAAATTGTATATCTATTTAAAATATATTTAGATTGTTACATGCTATGGGATTAACTTGCCATAGTAATATTTAACCTAGAAAACACAGTCTACATGGAATTTTGGGAGGAGGAAAACATTCTCAGCAAGATTCTGTTCCGACCAGGTACAGATGATGATTTCAATAATAAGATTAAAGCAAATGCACTTAATAAAGAGAATAGCATTAATGTGGCCTAGAGCACACACTGCTGGAGTACTGAATTGCACCACTACTTTTGTATACAACGGGGACATGTTAGTTCAGATAAAATGAGTAACAGACATCAGTTAACAAAACACTCTTTAACCTTAATCGGGTTTTGTTTGGTAAGATTTGATTAAGTAAATTAGCTGTACCAGTTGTCATCACAGTTATGAGTGCCATTATGTTGTGGTTTAACCCCAGCCAGCAACTCAGTCTAACACAGCTCATTTCCACTGCCCTTGGTGACAATTGGAAGAGTGAAAGTGGGAGAATTTGTGGGTTGAGATAAAGACAGTTTAACAGGGAAAGCAAAAGCTGCACACACAAGCAAAGCAAAACAAAAGAATCATTCATCATTTCCATGGGCAGGCAGGTGTTCAGCCATTCCCAGGAAAGCAGGGCTCCTTCACACGTAATAGTGACTTGGGAAGACAAGCACCATCACTCCAAATGTCCCACACCCTTACACCTTCTTCCCTCAGCTTCATATGCTGAGCATGACACCATATGGTATGGAATATCCCATTGGCCAGTTGGGGTCAGCTAGCCCAGTTGTGTCCCCTTCCAGGTCCTTGTGCATCCCCAGAGGCTCTGGTGGGGTGGGCTGAGGAGCAGAAGAGGACTTGGACTGACCAGCAATAATGAAAACATCCTTGTGTTATCAACCCTATTTC
The DNA here is from genome assembly GCA_013400415.1 of Scytalopus superciliaris. NCBI lineage: Eukaryota > Metazoa > Chordata > Aves > Passeriformes > Rhinocryptidae > Scytalopus > Scytalopus superciliaris. The sequence goes on along the minus strand of VXBX01001934.1, from coordinate 889,451 downwards.
TAGCACAAATCCAAAACACAGCCTCATGCAGGCAACTATGAAGAAAATCAACTGTGCCCCAGTTAAAACCAGGGCACGTCACCAGAAATGTCCAGGTAAAAAAAAAAGTGTAATATTGTCAAGAAATTATAAATAAATACACATTTGGAGAACATGCCAAGAGAAAGAAACCTCATCCCAAAGGCAGGATCACCTAGGGTTTCCCTGGTACTGTGGGAGCAACAGGGAGTACACAGACCAGGAAGTATCATCCCTGTTACTCCCAGCAAGAGCCCCCACATGTGCCCTGACCCAACAATGCAGGGGGCTCAGCCTCGCCATGACCTGAGCTGGGTGTTGCTGGTTAAACCCCTGTGCCAGGGTCAGTGACTGCTGCCTCCTCTGCTCCACCTTCAGCTCTGGATTGGCCCCACCAGGGAAGTGTGACATTCTCCCAAGTACTCTGAGAACCTCAGAGTGGTGAGGAGTCACTGCCGCTATCTCCACTCCTCCCCTCTGGAGGGCTTAAACTGCAATCCTCAGGACTGAGATGAATATTGGAATGGCTTATATAATAAAATAGATAAGATACATACATTTCAGAATGTATTACAGGAAAAAAATTAAGCTCCACTACTAATAATTTTTTTTGGAATTTGATAACTTAGACTGTCACATGGTAAAACATAAGTAGGACAACTCATAAATTCTTACTTCCTAAGCATGAAGCATTTTCTTCACTCACTATAACATTTTAGTCTACCAAGTCAACTGGCAATTCCTGCCTTTGCCATCACTGACAGCCAGCCATATTTTACCCCCATTTTTTTCATGCATTCAATCTTTTAGGTCCCTATCAGGGATCTCTGCAAGAAAAACTGGACCAGAAAGGAACCACACAATAGATATGCTTTAAGTGGAATCAGGTGGACTGGGTTTTAAGAGCCAAGTCAGAGGAGCAAGAAAGGAAAATTAGCAAGGAAAATAGGCAGAAACAGCAGTCAGACACCTCATATTTTCTTCAGTTCTTTTTTCTTATCACCCTATTACAAATATTTTCCTAGAGCAATAATAAATTGCATAAACATATCTCTACCAATCCTAAAATAGCCTTTTAAACATCGTTTTCTTTTGTAAAATTTAAATTAGTGAAATTGAATAGAAATAAATTTCTCCATGGTGTGCATCAACAGGCATTTTAATATTTGAAAGCACTCTGCCTCTGGCTTTTTGTTCCCTACTGCACTTACAGGATTAACCACTGACCTATTAACACAGCTTGCAATGGTTTAATGTTATATCAAAATATTTCATTCTGTTCATATTTCAATTTAAAATCATTCATGAGCACTAAGTTCACTTAAAAGAAATAAGAATAGAAAACATAGGTACTTTTTTAGCCTCTTTGAGAAAGAAAATCAGTTTATATATTGAGTACATTTGTAATCTTTCCAATTACAGTGATCCATATTCTGTCTTTCTGAAGAATTTCTACATATTGAGGACAAAACAGAACCTTCATATCTCTATCCAAATACATTTGCTAACAGCTAATATATTTGTAAGACTGAGTAGCTATATACCATGCTGAAGTAGTAGAAATGGCTTCTAAATCAGAAAACATGGTAAATTTCTCACTCATCTCAGCAGAAGAGGAAAACTATCTTCACAGCACAGATATCAAAATGTCTTAAATCACAGGAGACTTCCACCTGATTTGTGTCCACTGGCAACTTCTGGAATACACTGCACTAAGAATCAAGCTGCCATGAGAATAACAGAGGATATTATTCAGGGAGAGCCCAGACTGTACTCTTGACTGCTGTTGCCTCTCAAGTTCCACCCAATGGGAAAAAGCTGTCAAGCAGTCTAAATTTGTGTTTCAAGGGCAGAGATCAGTGAGGAGCAAACAAAGTCCATCCTGGTGACTTTTCCAGTTTTAATTATTCAGAAATTAAAGAACAGGAGGTGGTCCTTTTACTGCAGGAGCTGATCTGTCAGCAAACAAAATCCCACAAAGCAAACCAACTACTTCACTCCTGAAGCATTGGGGAGAATACATTTGAGTGAAGAACTGTCCTCATGAAGCCATAATGCAAGGCCAGGTACATAAATAGGAAGGTCATTCACACAAATGGGTTGATTTTGATCAGTGATGCTCCTGTGCATTTAGACGACAGCTTCCCAGAGATGGATCAATATTTGCATGAATGTTTATTCCAGTGAAATATGGCACTTCAGCTCATTTGGGCCTGCAGTATATTCTGGACTTTAGCTCAGACTCATTCAGAAGCACTAAGATGAGCCAAGAGTACAGGAATGAAGTGGAAACATGCTAATAAAGATATTCAAGATGCCTAAAAAAGAATTATCAGGTATCACACTTTGTACTTTGTGATAGCTTAGATATTCCTGAACAGTCTGGCCTTAGGAAAAAACTGTGTTAGACTGAAGAGGAGGGCAATTTTGAGGAGCTTAAATATAGCCTAACACCAATTTGTGCATGTAAAGATTTTCTTGCCAGTCCTATAGCAATAAAAAGATGTTTCAATTCAGTCATACAAATAAGTACAGTGGATAAAAAAATGGAATGAAACAAAGTAAAATAAAAGGATAAGGATTGTTGTGTTGAAAAAGAGATAACATTAATAGACACAGAAATTTCCTGTGAAAGAAGGTAAAAAATTAACATTTTCACTTGGATGCTGCCATGGCAAGGACATTTAAATATAGTTAGTTGGAAAGAAAGAAAATGAGAAGCTGAGCACAAGCAAACTTAGGCTTAAGAATCACGCATGGCTTACAGAAATCCCATTTTTTTGTGACTGGCCAAAGTCATCAAGAAGAATTTGATAGTTTTCTTTGCATAATCGAACAATAAATCATGTATCCTGCATGTTTGGAATGTTCTGGAGTCTTTCTGCCTCTCCAGGTCTAATTATTGTTGTAACAAGGCCATCATTAAGTGTTACTGAAAACTTGCACAACTGCAGAGGGGAAGAAAAAAATGGTACTAAACCCTCAGAGAATGTTGCATTCAGCTCCATCATGGTAGGTTCTATTCAACACAGGGTTTGTTTGCTCCCAGAGGTCAACTGTGAGCCAGTCTTGTCGATCACAGCAGTAATGTGCCCTCCATCTACACCCCACCTCCTTCCCTTCATAACACAAAATACCCCACTGCAAAGCTATGAACTAACAGGTATTGGTCAGTTATAAGGAAGGCTCAAATTAAGCAGCTTTCTACCCCTTTACTGTACTATCCCAGACTTTAACCTGCTGGTTCATTCAGTTTTTGAAATGATAGTGATAAATGTCAATATGCCATCCTTAGGGTAAACTGCTGAATGAAGCAGGATTCATTGACTCTTGAATGGTTTTAGAATCCATGCAATGGACAGATCTTTGTAACATGAGCGGGAAAACAGAACCAGAGGTGACCACAGGCACCTACGTGCTTTATGTAAAGGCAATATGCTTAGCATGGTAAATACTGATAATGGCCGGGGAGATTAAATAGTAAAAAAAATCAGACTTGTGAAGTCTCCTTCCTCATCTTAGTAGCAATAATAGTCTAAATAGATCAGGTCAGGAGCAGCAAAACAGTTGCACAAATAAATGCTAGGAAACTCCCCACACTGGTAACATGGGCTAACACTGACAATTGTTCTATACGCTCAGCAAATGTATAGGACCAGCAAAAATTTGTGATTAATTCTGAACACTGACAGCAATCCTTCTAGGTTCATCTGGACTATAGAAATTAACATAATTGAACTTTTTTTTCCACCTAAAGATAGACCTTGTATCAAAAGTGAAATGTCTACTGGGGGTGAGGAGCTGTGGGGGGGCAATATACCCTCAAGAAACTTACTTGATTTCAGCCTACTGTGTAGATGAGGCCTCTCATAACTGGACCCTTTTCAGCCAGGTACTGCAGTCCTAGAACAGCACTGCCTGTCTTAAACTATTTCATATCACATGTTTAACAGTGTGCTGTGAAGTAGGACACTCTAGGTATCTTCCTCTCTCACTGTGTTCCCTAAACTCAGTTCCTATTCTATTAGAACAAGGAAAAGACATTCCCAGATATGCCCTAATACAGCATCCTCCAACAAAATTTCAGGAATGCAGCGTGAAGGGAAAACATCTGATATGCTGACCTTTCTTATTAGGAAAACCTCAAGCTACACAATGCAAGAGTGTCACAGTAAGCATTACAGAAGAATTCAGAACAGGCTCAAGGGAAGGAGCACTGACTGGCCTTTCCTAGGGACTTGCCAGTGTCAGGTCCCTCTCTCTTCACAATTAACAAAGTTTCAGGTATGACTTGTCAAAGAATATACTGATGTCATATTAGTGAATTCATACCCTCCTACTGCTGACTGCAAGGATGAATCCACAGCATAGGATTCCATCCATCAGCAGTGATGTACACACATGCCATGGAAAAATCCTTGTCAGACTACGTACATGACTTCTCTTACTTTTGGATAAGGGGAACAGGCAATAGGGCATGCTGACAGGGGTGGGTAGGCATGTGCTCCCCAGGTAGGTAAACAGTGTTCCATAGAGTTGATGAGGTGACCCCAAAGCAAGACAGCTGTAAGCTGCCTGGCAGGAAGCCCACATGCAGAACCAGGCACTGACTGTTAAAGGATCTGACCTGTGTGCAGGGAAATTCCTTTTAAGGAATAACAAAATACATAGTGTTCCTATTTAAGAAAGATAAGCTGAAGATAAAGACTTGAAAGAGAGAACTCAACTGGTATTTTACCTTTTCTCCTTTTTCTCCTTTCTGGCCTGGCAAACCAGATATTCCTGGCAATCCTGCTTCTCCCTGATTTTAAAAGAAATAAAAAAGTCAATAAAGCAGATCTAAAACATATTTGGTTTGGTTTCCTGTCTTTGTCACAAAAGCCTAACAAAAGCAAAGGACTCAATAAATACAGTACAACACCCCAGAGAAGAATTAAAAGAAAACAAACATTATGTAGAATATAATTTATTTTGAAGTAAAAACATTTACACTCAATATAATGTCTAAATACAATTCTCATTTTTACCATGGTACTTTTTGGGTGTATATTCAAACAACTAAAATGTATAGATGCCTCTAAATTAACTAAATCTAAAATGTACTAATTTTTTAACTGGGAAATACAATGTAAGGACATTACAATACTAGAAACCAGAAAGATTTTTTCATTACAAATAAAAAAGGCCACTCTTTTTTTTTTTTTTTTTTTAATGCTAGGAGGATTAAACAACATGAGGCACTAAAAAACAATAGGACAACTTCATACTTTATTTGGAAAGCAGTGGCATCTCTCTCTAGATTCTTGCTGCATTCCTGGAAGCGTGTATGTTTTGCTGCCATGAGCAGTCGCTGGTGACAAAGTCGTAGCAAGTAACCTTTCCTCACGTGGGCACTAAAATAAAAAGATTTTCTGGGTTTTGGTCCACTTTGATTAATAAACAAATACCATCCAAACACTAGTTTTCAGTTACCTTCTGTTTTAATGCCATATTACGAAAAGCCACAACAATTGCCAAAGAGAGAAAAAGGCTGTAAGAAAATGAACTCTGATTTTATGACAGAAGGATCACAATATCTAATGCCAATTTAAACTGATATGACTGTCCCACTTTCTTCCAAAAGAGCCCAGACAGAACAATAAAATCTCCCCAGATGAGAAGTAGTGAAACAGAAAATGCCCAGAGGAAAAAAAAAAAAAAAGACAGTGCTTCTCAATCTCATCTTGCCCTTCCTCCTGCCCCAAAATGCAAAATGTGAGTGAGTGCAAAGTAAAATTCCCTGATTTTTTTTTTTTTTGTAATGAAATAGTTCAAGCATACATAGATTGAAAACAAAGCACAAAAGGCCTGAAGCAAATATTCACCTGTTTAAGTCCTGAGAACTGGGCCAACCTTAAGATATATTACAGGACAAGCCAACTGAACCTGACAAATTTCAGATGCTCTCATTAAGATGTAATGAGATTTCCTTGAAGCCTTCTGTCAAAGAAATTCCCACAGGATTTACTGCTTAGTGTAGAAATTTGTATCCAAGTACAAATTCCTTTCCTTACATTACTGAAAATGTAGCCCTTATAACTGGAAAGGAAGTAATGAAAAAATTAATCAGAAAATAGAATGCTGGTTTCAATATGAAAGTCATTAACAAACAATCCACCATTTTTTACATCTTACACATAAAACATACAAATCAAAATGATGGTGCTTTTAGCTATCTAGCTGAATCAATGTTTAACATGTCATTAATAAGGCCTACTGTTGAGTTTTTTGTGTTCATATATTATTAGGGTTTGTTTTGTTCTTGGTTTTTTTGCTACTGTGTCATAACTGCTAAATAAATTGTCTTTTCATGCACAAAGTGGAACCTACAGCAGTTTCATTCATTTCAGTGTTCCATGAGCTTATACATTCAAGAAAAAGCCTGCACTATTATCAGGAATATACTGATATATATATTTGCAAAATAATTACTTAAAACTGAAATTTCCTCCAGAAATTAGATGCAGTCTCTTCCATGCTTCTAGGCACCTATCAGTGGTCAGTTCCCACAGTATTCCACTCCTCTGTTTCTGGGCAGCTTTATTTCTCCATTCCAGGTACACTTTTCTTCTATCTCCTTGTGGATGGAATCAATCAGTCCTTCTACATGCTCTGGGTTTTGTTGCTGACTACAGGATCACTGGTGATGGTATTGCCTGCTTTCTCAGAGGACCCTGATCTTACTGACTAGTTATAACTAGCAAACCAGTATTTTAACACTTTTTCTTTCTGATTTTTTTTTTTGGATGGTGGTTAGTTTTTGTTTTGTTTTGGTTTGTTTGTTGTTGCTGTTTGTTTGTTTTTTATGGGCTAGATTGCAGGTTCAATTGTTTTGCTGAACTTCAAGCATTTCTATAGTTCTAATGTCTTTCAGTTTACACTGTCTGTCTACCAAAACCAAGAGAGAGAAGTGAACCATTTAAACTAAATCTGTATTTCCCTTAAACAATATAAACATCTCAGCATATGCACTGCAAAGAAGAAAGTATTTCATAGAATCATCAAGGCTGGAAGAGACCTTTAAGACCATCAAGTGTACAACTGTCAAGTGGCACAGTAATTTGCCAATTATGAGACACCCATTCCTCCACCTTAGTGCATTGAAATAAGGAAAACACATCTAACACCTTCCTATTTTCCTTCTACTGTCACACAGACTTCTTCATGGGCTTTATTTATATAATCTGTAATGCTTTGTGAGATGCAGCTGGTGCTGAAACTCTTATTTGAAACCATCCTCCAGTCATCTAAGTGATTTGTTTCCTACTCTAAGCTTCCTCAGTTACTAATTAGATATTAAATCAATGCTAAGAAATTAATTGAAAAAACACTAGCAGCACCTAGTACCTTTTACTGACGTTCCATTGTGCTGTTTAGTTAGGCAGCAGGAAACTATGGGATTCATTTTTAGAAGGTAATTAAACTAACACCTCTATTGAACTTTCCTCACAACTCTGTAGTAAGAAACAAAGCAATTTCTTTTGTATTAACATTTGGATTTTAACAGAAAACTTACCAGGTCTGCAGATATTTCGCAACATGTATCTTCTGCTGCAAGTTTTGGATTACAATAAACTGCTAGGTGGTGAAGTTCAATCTATTAAGAAATACAAAAGAAATTAACACAATAAGTAAAAAAATACTGTTACGGCATGATTGATCTTATCTTGACATAACAAACTTTCTCTTTGAAACACTGCACATTTTTGAAATGCCAGAAAAATACAAATCCAAAACATTTACACAGCTCCTCATTTAAGGAGCAAATTATGCAGTCTATTACTTTGATACAAATCACATTTTGGGTTTATTTTTATGTAAGCTGCATCTGTCTGTATTGGTCTTGCTGTGTTACACAGGTATTTTACCCTTCTAGACATCCTGTGCAAACATGCTTTTCAGTAATGCAATTTTCCTCTGCAGTGAACTGGAGTAAAGGTTTGATAAGCTCCCTATTGCATACATCTTCTGTTGCTTTGGACAGACCTTTGCCTGGACATCACCTCTAAAAAAAAATAATCACAAATTCTGTATGTAAGGCTTTGCTTTAGAGATTTTGGGTGGATTGGTGAGATGAAAAGTATCTAATTTTAACTAGCTAATCTTGTCTTCATATGACTCTTTCTGCATTGGTTTTACATCCTCTTAGTCTCCTCTTGCACTTTGCATTGAGAAGAGTGACTTGGTACAGTATCCACTCTGCTGCCTTCATGAGCTTTAAGCCCATAATGTTTTCCTGCAAATGTGTAAATCCCAAGTGACAACTTCCACTCAGAATTATCCAACTCATGCCACACAACTGACACAAAAGAATCTGCTCTTTCTCCTACATGCTATTTGGAAAATGAGATCGTACACACATTTCAAATAATGCTAAACTCAAGCCTTAGAAAATAAAATGAAACATGAGCTTGACCCCATGAAATAAGAGCTCCAAGTCCAGGCCAAATTGCTTAGTGCCTCACAAGAGTGATTCCTCCCGCAATGTTAGGTTGGAGTTACAATGTGCTATTTTCATCTGGAACCCTACAGCGCACACATAATATAGCTGAAGCTTTCAGATGGTCATTATAAACTCCAAGGCAGATGCTTTAAACCCGGTATGTCAGTGTACTTAGAACAAAGTGACATTTGCTGAAGATTTCAAATCACTTGCTGTGAGATCTCTGCATGAGGAAACAGAAGAGAGCATCTCTGGGACAGAACACAGTCCCAAGAATTATGGGGTTGCCTTGGATAATTATTGCACCAAAGGCTGCAAGACGCATACCTCCAGTCACGTGCTAATCCCTCCCATTATGATAGGGGAGTGACAACTATGAACAACATGCCCCTACTTCTACATAAATGAATTACCCTGAAACACCTTGATACAGAGGTAATCCTTAACTACTTTGTGTGTCTCCTCTGTCAAAGAGAGACAGAGTGTAACACGACTGATACAAACTTATAAATAAATCTCACAAAAAATAAGGAAAAATATTACCTCTGCAAGTTATCTTTAAACATACTAATAATATGTCTAGGGTAACTATGGGGCTCTTTCTGCCAAGTAAATACAGAAAACCAGATTCTTTAAACCAGGGCAGAGTTTTCTGTAGTTACTTAGGTAACAGGTTTGCCTTAGCAGATACTACAGCAGTGAATATTGTTTTGAGAAAAAGACTTAAAGACTCCAAATTAAAAATACACACTCAAAATTAATTACTCATTTTGAACCTTATATCTACATGATTCTTTACAACTATGTTAGTAAAATTGTGGCTAAAACATGATTTCAGGTTATCTCTTTTTCCTTTTGTACTACTCACATCTACAGGCTTATCATCTGCAGCACGAGAAGCAATCAGTGTCCTTCCCTGCAAGTCAATGGTGAATTTTTCATCAGTCTGCTTTCTCTCAATTAAATTACAATCCAAATAGAGGGAAATGATCCCTGACTGCACACTAATACCAAGCTTATGCCACTGCCGATCAAACAATGGATAAATTTCTCGACTCTTAAAAGTGTAGTGCAGTATATTTCCCTGAGCGGATTTGGTCATATACTCCACCACCTTTTTTGTACCATCCAGAAGGACAGAGATCTGAAAGCAAAATAAAATAAAAGAAGTGGTCATTAAAAAGTTATGAGTATAATAAACATGCACTATATATAATATATAACTATATATAATAAAAATACTTCAACTACATAGAATGAGCAAGATTTATTTTATGAAATATTCTTCTATGTAACTTGGTACATACGTATCAGCTATAAACCATAACATGCATTTTATCCTACTTTTCAGTCTTAGACTGAATAGATTTTGCTAAATTTCTGTAATTCCTGAAACAAATCATCGATTACTTCAGAGTAATCTGTCTATTCCTTACAAACTGTAGCTAAATCCAGTAGTGAATCCACTGTTAAATATGCCATATTACATGGGGAGAAAAAAAGAAATTTAGTGAAATAATAAATCAAAGATGACTCTAACCTCAGGTGTGTCATACTGATTTAAAACTTGCCATATATACCAACGTTCCTTCTTGGTGTTTCGCCGTACACGGAATGTAGCAACTAGAGAGTATTCTTCAGGAAGCCCATTTGGAAATACTTGCCTGCAACAGGAAGGAGAGAAAAGATTTCTTGACATTCTTATACAAACAAGCACTGCTTAAAAGGAATAAACAGAAATAATACTCAGTGAAAAAAAAGAAGCCAAACGCTTGCACTCATATAAATTCATGGGACTCAGCATTCAGAAGTGCTTCTCCTCAAAAGTACAATTCAGTCTATTTATAAGAGTAAATGAGTAATTTGTTAATTTTTTGTTCTTTTTAAACATTTGTGACTAATATAAATAGGAGTCTTATAAGAATTGCTGCAAAATGAATGCCACACAAATATATTTTAAAGTACCGCTTTTCCTTATTTATTGCTAGAGATACTTGAACAAATTTTGTACAGGATTTGTGCAATAATCCCCATCCTTGGAGACTTTCAAAACACAGCTGGACAGAGCTCACAATAACCTGACCTAACTTTCAAGTTAGTCCTGCTTTGAGCAGGGATTTGATCCAGTGACCTCTACGGGCAATGACTCAGACATCATGAGTATCGGAACAGTTGGACTTTAGCAGGCTTGAAAAAAAATAAGGAAAGCATTTTAGAATGAATGACTAGCTGTTGGTTGGTTTTGTAATTCCTTTCTTACCTAAGATACATCAATGTCTCTAAAAAAAGTCTGACCTATATCACAGAATCACTGCAACACCACTTCTATGAACTATTTGAAAAGTTTGTATTTCACAAAAAATGAAATTAGTCTGTACCCCAGTTCTACAGACTTTGCTAGCTACTAAATATACACTAATTCTGTACTAAATAAATTAGGATGATGCAATCAACTTTTTTCATTTGAAACTTCTGCATTTCAAATTATTTCTTTTCTAAGACAGCAGTAAGACAAATGAAAATGAAATGCAAACTCTACACAACACAGGAATAGCTGAAGTGTTCACACTGCCATTGGCCAGCAACTGTCAGGACTGCCCAGCTAGCCACACAGGAAAAAGCATTCCCTGGAGCAGAGCTCAGGAAACCTGAGGACCCCATACCACACAAAAATTTCCTCCATTTTGTTTCCCATAATCACACAAAGTAAATGACTTAGTTCTAAAAAACTACAAATGGGAATATAATTACACAGTAACCTGCTAAAAAGCCTTTATTAAAAACAAAGCAAAACAACAACAAAAGTGGGGAGAAATAAAGAGCAAAGTGCTACAGCCAATGAGAGAATAACCCCACAACCCTCCTGGAAATTGCTGTACTTAATTTAGGATCTCAGGAAAAATGCCTCCTGTGCAGAGAAGCATGTTCCAAATCCTGCTAAAGAGCTTCTTTATACACTAACACCTATTTAAAGTCCCTTATGTGGGAATCACACTTCTTTGGCTTATTTCCCACAGATGATTCCTGTTTTATCCCAAGACCAAATTGGCTGCTCTCCCACATTGTTACTGGACCCATATGATGTTGTACAGCTATAGAAGTTTGAATGTCAAAAGGCAAAGCAAAAGTGAATAGGCTTGGCAGGACTTAGATCTAGATTTTGTACTATGTGTTTTAAATATAGCACAAAGAATATTTTGTATTGCTTATAAAGAAAATACCTTCAGTGGGCATCAGTAATACACAAGCGTGTCTCTGCAGAACAATAAGGTATCTGGACATGGGATTAGGATTTACTGCACCCAGGCAAGCTAAGGAGATGGCATCTCAGGTTTACAGCTGTTACCTAGACAGGATAACTGGCTGTAGGAGCATCTGATTAGCCCTCCAGAAATCAATTAACTTTCCCAGCTAAGTTCCATATTGGGAGACACAGGGGAGTTCACATGAATGGGCAAAGGACACACAACTGTGGAAGAGAAATGATCAGAAACCTTCATCAAATGAAGGGAGGGGGAAAGCATGCTTGGTATGGTAAGTCTGGAAAACAAATGGAAATAGGTTTTGGACATGGTAGCACTATTTTCCACATATTCATGCACACTCCATTGCTTTTTACTGTAAGCCTTTCTAACACTTTGAGAGCTATCTAGGTGTATGACAGCATTAAGTCTTCTAAAATTGTGCTTGTTTTAGAATTTTTTCAAATAAGTTTGGTTGTGTGAGTACACATGATAAAAAATTACCTTAACTGTTTATCAGACCATTTGGGAAACTAAACAAGAGTTAAGGTACGGGCCAGTGTCAAGAAAAAGGTCAGGAGTTCATTCTGATGTCTCTTAGAATGACAAAGAAAACTGTACTGGGAGAAATGAGAAAAGCACATAAAATCAAATTAATTCCTAAGGGCATTACAACTTATTTCAGTGAAGTCAACTATGGAGGCAAGATTTCAGTAGAATTGGATCAAGGATAAACTCTGTTATATTCACAAGATAAGTTAGGTAGAAAAGTACCCCTGAAGGTCAATGGATCTAACCCCCTCCTCAAAGGAGAGCCAACCTGAAAATTTTATCTGACTACTGTATGTCCCATCCAGCTGAGCTTTGGAAACCTCAAGAATGGAGATTATTCCATAACTCTTTGGGAAACCTGTTGCAGTGTCTGGTCAACAAACACCACAAATTTGATATACAACTACTGTATATCAGAGACATAACAGACACAATATCTTTATTTTGAGATGAGTTATCATTGGCACCTACATGAACATTCCTCGGTGACCAAAAAGTCATTAACAAATGCCTTAAAGTACATGTTTAGCACTCAACCCTTCTAGCCAAATAGTGAGCATGAAAAGGAACAAAATGATGGGATGAAATACTCAGAAAACTATCATACTATCTACTACCATGCATTATTTCCGCTATGCTCTTGCTCCCTAAATGGCTCCAAGTGAACATGATAGAATTAAAAAAAAACCATGTGTCGAGCATTGAAGTGACTTGGGTACAGATGATTATAAGATACTTTAGAGATATTTCAGAATTACTGCCTCGGTACTTCCTACTCTGTGAAGTTTGGTTAAATGTTCCTCAAAAATAGGCAAAGTACATGTGTGTTTTAAACACATATATAATGACATTCGATGGGAAAAATAAAAGACCAAACAGAAACATGAACATAAAACCTCATATTGGAACATGAGAAAAACCAAGACAAAATTTTGCAGAATGCTGAAATAGAAATTCAGAAGTTCTTTGAATGTTTAATATACTGTTTCATCTGATCACATCTACCAACATTTAAAAACATCAGAAAACTAATGAGATGTTATGTGTAGGATGAAAACATGAAATATTAATAAAAATGTAAAAGCAAGTTGTTCCACGTCTACAGCTCAACACATACTCCATCACAGAGTATTTATCCTTTCCACATTGCACAGGGAAAGAACAATAGGAAAAGGAGAGAGAAAAAAGGTGAAGGAAACCTATACCATGATCATTTCAAAGCCTACACACAGCACAGAGAACATGAACTTCAGGTAGCAAGCACATCATGGTGTCTACACCAAAAGATATAAGAGACATGACAGGTCTCCAGGAAGTTCTAATGTTGCAGAAATATGGGTAGCAACTACTAAATGTGCAAATTCATCTATAAAGACAAGAAGAAAGAATTTACAGATTAACACAGAAATGCAGATTAGGGTGTCCTTGGCATCTGATCTCTCAACCAGATGCTTTTTTGACTTTTTTGGATAACAGTATCTGAACCAAGTTACATAATCAGGCTGGGGAGCAAAAATACAACTCAGATTTTCATGAAAAGGAAATACCCTTCTCAGTGGTAGAACAGCCAAGTACTCCATTCTTGTAAAATTTTTTTAGACTGGGACAATCCAAACCAGACATCCTCCCAGACGACTGCTCAAGCCTTTAAGGCTATTAATAAGATCCTCTATTCCTCTTCTATGCTCAAAACACCCATGACTGCTGTGGTTTCAATGCTGTCCAAGCTTACTATATGTGATTTAAGCACAGTTAATGGCTTAGGCACCCCTAGGGACATGGGCAACATTCCAGCATCTCTACACACATCTTTAAGTCACAATGAAACTTGGGTGGGAGTTACATGCCTATCTGCTTAAGCCATAGTGTTTCTAAGCTGCCCTAGAATTTATGCCTAGACACTGGGCAAAATCAATTGTCCAAAATTATTCATTTTAGGTGCCACTAAAGGTTAGGTGGTGCTTGAGAGTGGGCAATTATACCTGAGGTGGAATTTCAACAGTTTGATTTTTTCCCCCCCCTCTGTCCATATTGTGAGTAGTATATAATAAAAAATTGAAGTTGATGAATGGAGCACTGTGTTCTCAAAGCAAAGCACACCCTTGGTGGAAACTGCTGAAAACAATAGCAGGAATTAAAGCACATGAACTGAATACAGAGGTTTGAATTTACACCACCCTGGCCAGCTGGGTTGCGGTGTACTATAAGTTACAGAGGCCCCATCTGGCAAATTGAGGAGACCACTGATAAGCAACAGGAAGATTCCCAGAAACACAGGGTTTAGATTGTACACAGATATGTTAGAAATCCACACATGCAGGTATTTCCTAATGTTTTCCTGGTTGAAATATGAGGCAGATGCAGCCAGAAAGGTAATAAATAAACACTGATGTTCCTGCAACAACTGTGTGTCACTCTATCAAAGCATATGCATATGCAAAGTTGCAAAGACTTTTCCTGTATTCTCCTCTTTTTTACTGGATTAAATGTAGCTGTAATTTTTCCTAAAAACAGGTGTACATTATGAGGTGACTGAAAGAGCAGTTTTGCGTGAACTTGACTACTGTATTTGTGCACATTTTCCACTGTTTATAATGATCAAGTATAAAATGTTTTTTAGCAAAACATTTGATTATTCATTTGTTTCCTCAAAAGTTCTGAAAAATTTCTGAAGTGCAGATACCAGCTGGAAGTGCTAGTGCTACCATACTAAAAGAAGTAATTATGAATGAATTAACTATGTATTCACTGTGCTATAAACAGTTTTAGTTCTATCTTTGTAAAGCAGCATTGAGTTACCCATATCAAATTTAGTAAGGCAATCCTTTATTTACCTTTTGTTTTTATTTTTAAAAGAAGCACTAATGGGAAAGCAGCATCTATTTTTAAATCTTATGAACTCTAATTGTTCCATATCGAATGAGAATACACTACAGTATATGATAAACTTCCGTATTTACAAGTATCAATGAAGCCTCCAACTTGCTGTATATCTTCCAAGAAGAGAAAGATGAGCCAACTTACATTTCCTGAGAGTGAAGTGAGAGATGTTTAGAGTTTATGGCAAGACATATCTTTTCCAGCTGACATATACCATTACCTGGTATATGTCACTTGTAACATGACAATGCTACAATAATTTAGTGACCAAAACTCAAGGAGTTAGTTTAAACAACTTTCATATGTTAAGTAATGATTTATTTAGTACTACATTGATAAAGACACTGAAACATTAACCTTTTTAGGTTTGCAAAGAGAATTAAAGTCAAATCTATTATAAATAAAAAAGTAAAGCTTGGGTAACCAAATACAAAAATCTCCACATTATTCTCAATATTTCTGCATCAAAATACTATATTTTTTATTCTCAGTTTTTATCTAACTTAACTGGTACAACAGAAGAAGGGGAAATAACTAACTAGAACAATTTACCAACCCATGGCCAGAATGAGTATTTCAAATTCTTTTCAAATAAAAGTGAAGAACAGCTGTCTGTTCTGTCAGAATAAGAAATAATTTCCTTCCCATCCATCTTCCTCAAATCACATTAAGATGCACTATACAGATTCATGTTACATTAGGCCTCAAGTTGTTTTCATACGACACATTATATGATGCAACTCAAGGGAAACTATTCAGACAGCTTAAGAGTTATTAATTACTTAGGGAGAGCTCAACCCACTCATGAAATGTACTGCTGAAAGCAAAGCTGCAGATTATTTTAACATTGAGAAGAGGGATTTACCTAATATTTCATATAATTCAGCATGCCTCTGCTTTCATTTACTGGAAGAGTATATATTAGCTCAAACTTACAATATACAGGTTGTTCAGGAATTTTTGAGGGGTGAAAGTCATTGTTACTGCTATCAAAATTTTAAAGGGCATTTGAAAAAAGATGGGTTTGAAAGAGGAATAGAAATGCCTTTAGGCCGGGGTTTCCAGCAGTATTCTGTTTTCTTATTTACAGGAATTATTGGTGAACTCCTGGCCCTAATGAAGTCAAAGGGCAGTCTTTAATTGATTTTTAACTGTCTGCTTTCCAAGTTCAGACAATTCCTTTGCATTTTAACTTTTCTGAAAAGAAACCAAAAAAACCCAACTAAAACAGTCAGAAGCACTAGGAGTAACAGAATTAAAAGCAGTAATATATAATAATGAACATTAGAAAGGCAACCATTTTTCTTCTCATTTTCCTAAGAAGAATTCTGCTGAATTTGGATGAAATTTTGAGAAAGGTCACTATTAAGAATTTTGGAGTCTTATCCTGGGGAAGGCAGCTTTCAGTACTTTTAATAAAGATACACACTTACCTTGCCCAGCTTGGATATACTTGTTTTATGCATCAAACAGGTCTCAGAGCAACCAGTGAACTTTATTATTTGGAAAATAAAAATAATGCCAGCAAAGACCAAAGGCTGCCAAAACCAGAAATGTGTGATTTGGGCACACAGTCATTCACCCTTTGTCTCTTTTTAATAACAAATATATTTTAAAACATAAAAGATGTCAACATGGGTTCAGAAAATGGGTTCCATGTGTTGCTATTACTTACTGACTGAGAACCATGCAGAGACTTTCAATGCTACTGGCAAAAGTGACCAAAACCAGTGTCTGTTGTCTCAGTCTGCTTTTTCTAATGTGTATTTTCAGTAATTGGCAGTCAGGTACTCTGTAGAAAACACTGATGGATCAGTAATTGATACCTTCAATTCCACCCACCCCTCCTCATATGGACATTAAGATTTAAAATAAAATAAAATAAAATCACAATTAGACTACTGGTTTTAGAGTTCTGTAAAGACAGTGATATTTCCTATAAAATGTACTCTTTAACTGATCATTTATCCATGTTCCATGGATGCTAAATCTACTCATGCGTCAAAAGTTAAAAATGCCAGGTAGCAGTAGCTTCTTCCAGTACCAGCATCTACACTGAAAAATATCAAGATAACTCAAAATCATCTCTTTTGAACTCTCATCACCTCCTGAAGGGAATCATGCTCCTAAATATATACCTACTTTCCCTTCCATACCAACATACAGAACTTCAGACAAATGGGCAGCCCTGCCATCCCCATTTTTCTAACCAGTTTCTACTTCTGTGATTCACTCTAGGGAATGAAACCTCCCTACACACATGCAAACAAGGTCTTATCTTCCAGCATGAACAGCCCAGAAACCTTCAACGCTTTTTTTTACTCAGAACCACACTAATAAATTGATTGCTTCTATAAAACAAAACAAAACACAACACCACTTACTCAAGGTCTGCCACATTTCTCACAAGCAATCCACAAAAAACACCAAAAAACCAACCAACCAAACAATCTTTCTCTTTGGAAATTAGTGGCAGAATATGGAGAAGAGTGATGATCCATCCTTTTCTTCAGTGGGTTTGTGACTGTCTCCTAAGATACAGTTTTTGTTCAAAATTTAAAACTAAGATGTGCTTAAAAGTATGGCAGAGATTTATGTTTTCTTCAGCTCATTCAGGAATTGCATCAGGTTCTTTGGTCTTGGGAGATTATGTAAAAATACCACTTGACTGTTCTAAATATCCTAAAATCCAATTGTGGTACTTTTTCATACACGGCAACAATCATGAGAAGAGGGTGTGAACTTAAATACTTTTAAAGGAATTTTGGATATTTCTTTCAAGATCTACTCATGTTTTTATTTAGACATTTTATGAGCTGCTTTATAACTCATGTGGTCCTTCCAGCTAGCTTACAGAAATGGAACAAGGACAACAAGTCTAGTTATTAGAGTAGTCTGTTATTTGACAGACTCTGAAGTCAATGAGGTATTAAGTTCTTGTGCTAAATATGATTATCTACAGTGGAATGAAATTATTCAGGTGATCAAGAAACCTCCTGAAGATGTTAATGAAAAAAACTATTACGGTAACTTCTGACAGTGACATGATAGTGAAAATTCCTCTGCAAGCATTTTTACATGCTTCCTACCCTGAAGCAAAACCTATGGTACAAGACTATTAATTGTATATCTCAGTGGTTGCTGTTGTCTAGAAAAGCAAAGAAAATGCCAACTACAACAGACAATTTCTTTACTGAAGGCCATGATCATTCAGTCTGAAGACACAGAAAATGCACTTTCTACTTTGGAAAGGAGAGAGGACATCAGGAATTACTTAGCCTATATATCCACATAATCTTCCCTAGATGAGGAAGAAATCTAAGCATCCGCCTCTCCTTAGACATTTGTATAGGTACCTATACTATATAGATAGTAGCTGACTCCAGAAAACAGAACAGTCTTTTCTGGTTTGGTACACAAGAAGGCTAGTCAGCTCCAGCAGAGCTGCATGCTGAGAGACTCGCACCCTCCTACTTCTCACGCTGGTGTTTTGAGAGCTACCTTGTGTATTTCTGCATGACATCATGCTACCCAACCTAAAATCCTTGTTTCCATAGAACACTCAGCTTCTTCCTGTTTAGTCTCCCTTCATCTCCATTTGAAACTTTTGGTAGCTTTTCACACTGAATCAATGGAATAAGTACTAGTGAAGTGAACTGCTGATTACACTTGGAACAGGCTCTCCCTTTCCTTCCTGGGTTCATTCTGCCAGGCCCTGGACAACCCTGGCTGATGGTATAAGGCAAACTATCTCACAGGCCAGTATATCTCTTATGAAAATGCTGAGCACTCCCAGTGAAGATAATAGTGTGGCTGGCAGTGGAAAGGGAGAAAGGACTGCCATACGGAGTGCAGCTGAACCAAAGGGATGGATGCTTTTTTTCCCTAACCTGGATAATGAGCCTCCTCCTTTTCAGCACACTGGACAGCCTATAAATAAACTCATTCCAGGCTAAAGTTGCAAGCAGGCCATGTTAAGAAGTGCTCGAATAAAAAGGCACAGGCAAGACCAAAGGCACTACAGCCTACAACGCTGTTAGAGATGGACAGATCTACCCATCTTGGTTCCAGTTATTACCCCCAAAAAAGAAGGTGTAAGTGGTGAAGATTAAGTTACCAGCAGAGGAGACCAGAGTAGGAAAGAAGGTTAATGATACCAGATACCAGGGGTCTGACCTGAAATAAGTAGCTCTGTCAGCTGCAAGAGCAAAGCTAGAGCGAGAACATGCTTTTGCTTTAACACCCCCTACACACAGCATGACTAGTCTATGAATATTTAAACCTGGTGTTCTCCTTACAATTTGAAGGATAATTAGATAAATAATGTGCTTCTTTGCAGTTTGTAAAAACTGTTAACATTCATGGATTTTAAGTGAATGAATATGGAAAATGAAAGATCAAAAAACTCATTTGCATCACATTGAAAGACTTAATAACATGTTCAGAAACGGGAAATGACCACTTTTTTGAAGTCTCCAGAGTAAGAAATTAATTGTCTAATCAAAGTCAAGTTTTAAAAAAAAATACATACAGCTTAGCCTGCAACTCATACAATTTCTGTAATAATGAGATTTTTGGTCAGTTAAAGATTAAATGAGGTTAAAAATAAACCAAGTTCAAAAATACTAACATTGTATTGTTACCTGCAGAGTCATAACTATATTTAACAGGATGGACCAAAGGCTTGAGACTTGCTAACCCTGTTACCATCAGACCCAGCTGGGAAATGGACAGGTATTCCCTTTAAAATGTTACAAGAGAAACAACAACAAGAACAAAAAGCTGCAAAGAGAGTTGAAGTCTTGCATTAAGGCCAAGACAGAGGTGTTGAAAAGAGACTTCAAGCAGTGATAGCTATGGATAAGTCAATGAACATTTTACCTAGATTTTTCCTAAGCTTCACCTTAAAAGAACACACCAAACCCAACCTGAAAGAACACTGAATATGACCAGGAGTCATTCTCAGACTGGCAACAACTGGCTTGATGCATTATATTCAAACAAGAATGCTTGATATGCCCAGAATTCACAAATTTTCCTCAAAACAGTGAAGGCTCCACAGTAGAAAAACTTGGCATTAAAACAATGCATCAACTATAACTTAATTTGAGGTTAAGTCATCTGTGTGACACCCATGCACAAGTAACAGAATTAGAATGAACGATTACCTTCTTTTTCAACAGTAAGGCTGAGACTGAGATCTGTACTGCTGATGGAAGTTCTAAGAACACCCTATTTCTTACTGCATATGTCAGACTAGTAAATAAAATGTGGAAAAGTTATAATAGTAAAGAAATTTTCACTTTATCACCAATATTTTGCATTATATAAAACTGTAACATTTCGGTATTCAATGAGATGCAAAAACATATTTTGGTAGTTTGAAAAAGGAAATACTTGGTTCCCTCATCATCCTATAAGAAAACCAACATTTTGATGAACTGACTCTTATCCTATAAATTACATGGCTGACAATGGAATGAACTACCCAACATTACGGGACACTATATTCTTAAGGAAGAAAATCTCTTAACAGCATAGTTTATAATAGAATCCAAGAATCCCAGAATGGTTGAGGTTGGAAGAAACCTCTGGAGGTCATCCTGTCCAATCCCCCTGCTCAGGCAGGACTATCTAGAGCCAGCTGGATAGGAGTACACTTGTATGTGTGTACACACATACATGTGTATGAGAACAAAACCAATCCAACATGAGCTGTTTAAAAGAAATGACATTTAATTGTGATTACAGAAGTTAGGATGCTGTAAAAAATGTACTCTTCATCACACTTATGAATTCATCTGAGTACTGCTAACTTATTTTTAAGGGGGAAAAGAAGCAAGGCTATGTTATAACTCTGATCTTTCAAGAACTCTAATTGGTTAATGAGTTATGACTTTCCTTTCCATGAAATCATGTCATCTATCTTGAATCACGAAGTGTTTTTTAATGCTCCTAACACTTTCACAATCTTAAATTTATGTAATTTCCTGGTAGCATAGCATACCTGTCTCCACATACTAACAGTAATACAATTATTTATCACTTTCTAAGAATAAAGAAAGTCCTGTGGAAAGGAAAGTAACCTATCAAAATAAGAAATTATTTAAAAGTCTGTGTTCCTTTTTGATATGTGATGGCGTTTCCTTTTCAGACATTTAAATCATCATATACAGTTTCATTACTAAACTTCTGCTACAACGTTTGGTCTTGTAGTACATTCTTACAATGTCTCTGTCCCTATGATTATTCTTACTTGCTACTGTCTTTCTCACATATTGCCCACAGTTCATATAGGAATGTAATATCATATGTTAAACATTCTCAATTCTCAGTGACTTAATTTCATAGAAGATATTTAAAAAAAAACCAAACCAAAACAAAACAAAAAAAAAAACCAAAAAAAAACCCAACCCCCCAACCAGATTACTACAATAGAAGACTCAATTCCCAAAGCTCCTTGTTTCTGAATACCACCTTTATCTATAAATGAGTGAGCATTATCTACTAATTCTGTACAAATTGCTTGTAGATGTCAATCCTGAGCAAGAGTAATAAATTAATGCTGCAATTGCATGTGCTATACTTCAAAGTGCATCCACCATAAAGGGTCTTGAGTGCAAGAACTGGACCTTGAAGGCCATTTCTTCACCCCAAGTCTTGGCAATCCATTCCTCTTATTATATATGCTCCTGGTGAATACTATTATACTCTTCATTTAGTTTCATAGATTAATTTAAATTGGCAGTCACCAAGATTTCTGAACTTCTCACTCAAGATCCAGTAAGAAGGGAAAAAAGTGTTTGTGGAGTCACAGCACCTTGGTGATATTATGTGTATTGTTAGTTCTCAGGAGTGGTCCAAAGCATTCAAAAGTATTTGAGTAAATCAACACTGTTCACCACAGATTATGAGTGTGCCCATTCTTACTAAACGTTCACAGAATCATTAAGACTGAAAAAGACCTTTAAGATCATCAAGTTCCACCATAAACCTGGCACCACAAGGGTCACCAATAAACTGTGTCCTCAGGTGCCACATTCATATGTTTTTTAAAGCTTCCAGGGATGGTGATTCCAACACATCCCTTGACAGTCTGTTCCAAAGCTTTACAAAAATGTTAGTGAAAATTTTTTTCCTAATATCTAATATAGGCAGAACTCTCAGCAGAGTTCACAAAGAAAACTGAGTAAAAGAGGTAAACTGAAGTTTATCAGAGACTTTAACATCAACGTTACTACTAAACGTATATCAATAAGTAGCAACCTAATCCCCAAAGGATACATTCATTTTCACATGAAAATTGAAAGCATAACACCATATTAGGAACTATCAACAAGTTATTCAAGGCCTGTATGTCATGCCCAATCCCAGAGTATTTTTAGGATTTATTATGTCAAAAGAGAATTCTGAGATACTGTAACTAGTCACACTGACTAAATCCAAAAATAACATGATCTCTTGCACATGGTTCTGTTAATACGCCAATATCTTTACAGTAAGACTTGTTTCTATAGATTACAGATCGTTATACAAGGTGAAGTTCATTTGATCAATCCAAGTTTTTAAATGAACTTGTGACAAGGCAAATATTCACTTGAGACAGACAAGACTGCAATTAGCAAACTCTGCACTTATGACTGAACTCAAGTTGATACACAGACCTCAAAGTGAAAAACTCAGAGCATGGACTGTACTGTTGAGGCAAAAATAATGAAGCATTTTTAAAAATTCATCAATTTATTGCCATAAATAAAAAATATATTTCATGGCATGGTGATAAGAACTGCAAAAAGCTAAGCACATGGAAATGCTAGAGGCCAAAAATCTTTCAGACCCAGCTGAAAATAAATGAAAACCAGTATAATGAAAACAAACACCAGACAGTTTAGATGTGAGACAGCTCATGAACTATTTTTAGATATAAAACACAAAAAACTCAGAGGCAAGGTGGGAGTAGAGCATGATATCTCTATGACGTGTTTAAACAACAAAGCCCCAGTATAAACACAGATGTATCAACACAAACATCTTTTTGTAGGTACAACTTCAGTTAAGAGGAGAAATGCCTGGCAGCATAGCTAAAGCAAACTAGATTTCACAGCGTTAAATCACAAGAGCCAGAAAAAGAAAGATATGATTTATTACAGGGTTTGGTTTTTTTTTCCCCGTCTGCTCATAAATGACTTTGGAAGCACATGGCACCATTGCTTCAGCTAAAGAAATTATATGCATTTTATAAAGACACTTGAATCCTCTCAGCTCAATCAGCAAAACTGATAAATGATCTTTCAGTCTCTATGCTACAACATAATGGGGCTACAGTCTATCCTCAGCTGCATGCATTGTGCCCAGTACATATAATTGAATTCTGGTTGCATATAGCATGGCTGTATATACCCATAGCTATTCTGGTTTTCCAAGAAACTTCAACTGGACTGATTTTCCAACTGTGCTTTTGTTCTAAAACTCTCAAATACAGATCTCATTACAGACTCAGATCTGCATCCTCCTTTTACTCACTTTTGAGAGACTTTTGCTTCAAAAGAAGTAGCCAAGATAAACCAAGACAACCTTGTAAGGATTTTAAGTCAGCATGTTTGGCAGGGACTAAGAGACATGTAACCTTTCCTGAAAGCTCCCCACAGGCTGGCATCAGTTAAGGCTCTCTTCAGCTAACGTGTTGGTAAATTGAACAACCTGTGGCACAATTTGTGTCCAATTTTTTTGAACAAGGGTCATTGAAAAGCACCCAGGTAAATTGCTTCTGCTGAATGTAGAAATCTAATAACACAATAACTTTGTCTAGCACTTTCAGTATCTATGACAGCATATGTTTTAGATTTTGTTATCTTATTGAATAAGAAAACTGAAAAATAGTTTCAGCATCCCTATCAGATGAAAATAGAAAAGAATTCCCAATAGGAATATGTTGCAAAAGTGAAATTTTCCTAGATATTGCAGATGCCATTTTTTTAAAATCAGAATACCACAAGTGTTTTCCACAGGACAGGTTAAACCATGAAAAAGCGAAGGTACAATTTCAGGTTTTGTTTAAGCTAAGGGCAGGCTGGCCCCAGCCCTGGCAGTGCTTTCTGGCTCCTGCCCAGTTGTGATTGCTGAAGATCACAGAGCTACAGGGATCAGCCACCAGCCTCACTGACCAGAAAGGTTGATGCTGATATGGAGAAAGTAAGATGAGGTTGAGAGCTGGAGATGGGTGCTGTGAAAGTGAGCTCCTGATTTTATTTTCTTCCAAGTAATAATTTTGACTGGACATACTTTCCTTTAAAACAAAGCCAGAAGGACAAAAATAATACATGCTTTCCAAATTATGTAAGAAAAGTAAACCGCCCTTACTATTTGTTCATCCGGTGCTTCTGTGATTTGCTTATTGCCTGCCTTAAGTTTCATCCTGAAGCATGAGGCAATGGGGATCCACACAAACACTGCTGGCCTCCTGCACCCTCTCGTTGTGGACCAGTGCCCTTAAAATACACATCTCCCAAAAGCCCCTTCCCTTTGTCTGCAAGTGCTTTAGAGTAAGAACATCCTCACTGGGGAAAAAAGGAAAAGAAACAGTCTCCTTCATCCAACGCTGTCTTACCAATTCAATGTGTGCAACACTGCCCCATAAGCATTCCACTGTTGGGAGAACACACACAGAATTCCAATTTGTTACAGTCAGTGGTATAATTAAAATACATTTTCTAACTCTGTTCCCTCACAGTCAGCTTTTAATGTGTGTACTATACATTTTCATATGCACTCGCGTCCTTTGCCACCTCTGTCTTTACCTTTGCTTTCCCAATTCTTTCTGCATAAATTTCATATTAAATTATAGGATGATTCAAGCTCAATACAGAAGTTAAAATCCATTAATGACTGAATTTCTAATTTTATGAAAAGATCTTGGTGCACTTGTTTTAAATTGCCAGGTAGAAACAAGACCAAATATGCAGAAAAACATTTACATGTCGATTCTTTAAAAGAAGCATTGTTCTGTCATTTGTCATGGTAAAAGGCCACAGTTTTCTCCTCAGCTATGAAATTAAATAATTGGTATTTAAATGGTAGGTACAGAACTAATTTATTCCTTCAACAGTAACCACTGTATTTTCTTTCTTTTCAATTTATAAAATGTAGTAAGCTTTCAATTCCTGGAAATAAACAAAAAGTACACTATTTCAGTACCTTTCACCCAGAATTGGAAAAAGAAAGATTGAATCATTACATCTTCTGGCCCACTGCTGTGAAAGACCTGAAAAAAGCATCAGGATTTGTACTAAATTCAGGCTCCCACACTCAGGAAGCAAATTCCAATGAGAAGGCCCTTTTCTTGAAAATACCCTGCAACCAGAATACCAGACATTTCAGTCTTAGCATTGTTGGCTCCAACTGCTCAAATGACCTCAAACAAATACATAATATAGTAAAGGAGAGGTGGTTTCTTACATAACCATCTAATATTTTAACAGATCAAATGCTAGCAAGACTGTGTAAGCACAGATAAAAGGTGGTTGGAATAATTGTAACTACTACCTCAAAAGAGGGGTAACACCTCATTGCCATTTTCAGTCAGTGTTTTAAAAGTTTTTGATGAAATCTTTTGGAGATTGGTCATTTTCACATCTACCTATTCTATACCATATTTAACAATTGGGTATAAAACTTCCCAAAAATACATATTTTAAAATATTTTTCAAGAAGACTGTTAAACCTGACTCTGCTGCCCAAAACACATGCCATGTGCAAAAGTAATAAAGCATCATTCCCATGAGAACCTTCACTGACACCTGAAGTCATATGAAAGGAACTTGTTATTTTTTAGCTTAGTGAAGAGAGAGGTGTCAGCAGATACAGCCAGAGAACACAGAGCAAAGCAAATGGTTGCAAAGTCACTAGAGATAGGTGTCTTTGGGAAAGCAAATTGCTAGTTATGAAAAGGCTTCTAACAGTGAGCACAGAAACTGCCTCACTTGATGCCAGCTGTGCACTACAAAATGGAATTCCCTCCACATTTGGTGATTAAACAAGTTAACATTAAAAACCAACAGAAACCCCCACATAAATATTCTTTCATCACTGATCTCTGTTCTTATCAAAAAGAATTCTCCAGCCTGGAATTTACTGGACAACTGGGAACAGTGTTTCTGCCTCCAGTAACTAGACATCACAAAGAGGTGAAACACTTTCTCTGAAAAATGGGCCAAGCCAAAGCTCTCCTGGCAGCAGTGATGGAGCTGACGGAGCTTAGTAGTCCAAATACAGTCAAAATCCAAGATCTTTTGTAGTATCTTACAATTAAATGGGAAGAATTCCTAAAAGAGTCGTGAGAGTAATTCCAACTGCTGCAACTCAGATAATTTAACAGCCAGCTATGATAATCTCTTCAGTAAATTAATATGGTTTGTCAAGCCAAACAGACTACAAAATAAGAAAGCTGTGACAGTGCCATGAAGATTTGCTAATCATCAACATCCATTTCAAAAACATTCTGAAACTCAGCTGAAATCAACTTATTATCTCCTTTACTGGCGCTTTCAGAAGAGGAAAAAACTGGCCACCGGCAACCCAGAAAAATGAGAATGAGGAACAACTGATCCAACTCTAGAGAAAGACAGTGAAATTAATTCCTCATAGTGCTATTAACTCTAAGGCAACTGAAGAACAAAGATGAGCCTAAAAGGCTTCATGTCCAAAAGTACTGAATTCTGCTGGCAAACCTAACGGAGCTGCTATCAGCACAGAGCCCTGTACTGCTTTTGTCAGGAAGGTCTATGCCACACTGGAATACACTACATAAGCAGCACACTTTAAACTCTGGAGAAAAAAATTATGTCTCTATAAAGTATTTGTTCAAATAAAAGTAAAACACTATAAAATTACTATTATTCTGTGATTCTACGGTGTGATCATGACTATATAATTAGACTGTCTGCATAACAGTATTTTCCTAAGAATTTCTTTATGATTCAAAAATTCAGTTATACTACTTTCCCTCAGGGATAGCTTCTATTAAAGTCCACATAAGAACTACAATAAGTAACTCACAGTATTTTATTTCTAAAATCACTCTTTAAGCCAGAAAATATTACTGGAATTACATTAATATCTAACAGTCACACAAAGCATAAGAAAAGATCTCCTACCACAAGACAAAATACATACAGAACTCCATCACAGAAAGAGATAATAACTAAATCCAACATAAATAAACATAATCAATTTCCCAAGCTGACAGTGCATTGTAAATTATTTACAACATATAAATAGGTGCAACATTAATCCAGGTCCATTGAAAAAAAACTAAATGGCATCACAGAAGAAAAATGGCACAGCATAGCTTTCTATTACCCACACTACAACTGAACGAATGAAATGCAAGAGGAGATGTGCAAAGTTACTTGATACTTGCTAGTCAGCTTAATCAGATACTCTCAATTTCCTGCAGGATGAATGACAAACACCGTTCTGCTGCTTACTGCACACCACGTCTACTGAAATATTTTCTGAGGCAGAACGATCCTGAAAACCTCTGTGTATCTAATAACACATGGAGTCTGGAACCACACAACATGACATAATGTAGGAGATGCAGACTTTAAAAAAAAATAATTAATTAAAAGATGTTGTACGTGGGTAACTGAGACAAAGTAAATTATAAGGTTATGATGACAGACATCCAGGTTCCTGGCTATCCTGCATTGTAAGCCTACCACATCAAAACCTGACATTGTGCTCCTGACTGCCCTCTGCCCTTATTTTTAAAAAATTATCACAGAAGTTCAGAAGACTTTTAAAAAAACCACACTTCAAGTAAAAATTTTAAAAACAATTGTCCAAAGTATAATCTCAACAACAGAAAGTCATTATATAGTCAACAAACTGAATTAATTAAGGAAAGAATTTACTTTTTTAACGACACACATTTCTGTGAAGGTTAAAAAAGCATGAGTGAGACTATTGGCATGAAGAACTAAGATTTAATGGAAATTTTGCAATGCTTGAAATGTATTGAAAATATTTTAATGCTTTTTTTGTCCAGGAAGCTATATGTAAGAGGTACTACCTACTTCCATAGCATGCTGACTGAAAAGCTTATCTTGTTCCTTATTATCATCAATAACATGATATTAATTTTCAGCCTAACTTTATTCACACATTAGCACCGATGTTTGTTTTATTAGTAATCATTTCAGTTTCTTCATCCATTAGATATGCATATTTTTAGAGGAAACTGGAAAGATTTTCTCTTTAGTTTTACTTTAATGAGGATACACAAAAGAAAACACAGGGAGGGAGCGGAACTGTAGAACTGCAACCATTACAGGTAAACTACCTGCCTTCCAGATTCACCCTTCATTGCAAGTCTTTAGCCCCTGCCCAAGTTACACTGACAATGAAGAAGAACTAGCAATTTTTGTCTGCTTTCAAAAAGCAGAAGAGATAAAACATAGGAAAAAAAGAAGTTATACTTCTCTCCTGCTCCATAAAGTTTAAAAAAAACCAAAACAAAACCCAAAACAAAAAAACCCCACGACTTTCTCAAGTATTAACTTTGCTAAGAGTCAACACTTTGTCACAGCTCCCAGCCATGATGCAAATTCCCCATTTTCATTACCTTCACTAACAAACTGGTTTTAGAAAAAGGAAAAAAAACATAGTTGTATACAAAAATAGACATTAGTATTGAGGCCTACTAAAAAAAAACAGGAAGAAAAGCTTTACATTTTTTTAACCTCAACATCACCTCTCAGATCACTTCCAAAAACACTTAGAAATTTTTAGAAATCAGTACTTCAAATCATGAATTTTACCTCAAGATGAATTTTAAATAGTTCACCTTTTCACAATTTATAGCTCCTGTCTACTCTATTTTAGTCACTGGTTTTTGTACTGTTTCAAAATAAAGTCAGTTGGCAATATGCATTTCTTAGCTTCTTATTCCTAACAATGAAAAGATTTTTTAATTGCCTTGATTTTCTACTCTTCTGCAGTCTCATGATTCCCTCAAATTCTCATCCATCAAAAAAAAAAAACAAACTGTAAAAATTTGAAAAATTCATAATGGGTTTTCAAAAGAAAATTTTCTTACTAACACACTCTCAAAATACTTTTAGTAAAGACATTTATAGGTGGTACCTAGTTTCTCCTGTTCCTCTTCTACAGACAATCTGGATAGTACTGGGAAGGTCCTAATAAAAGAAGAGCACTCCCTGCATCAAGTAATTTTATCCAGTAATTTTTTCTTTAATAGCTAATGTCCATGGTATTTTTAAAAAGACAATGATTACTTTAACTCTGCAAAACTACAGAAGCCTAAACATTCAACGCTTACAGTATCCAATAAGTCAGGAAAAAACTT
The DNA here is from genome assembly GCA_013400415.1 of Scytalopus superciliaris. NCBI lineage: Eukaryota > Metazoa > Chordata > Aves > Passeriformes > Rhinocryptidae > Scytalopus > Scytalopus superciliaris. The sequence goes on along the minus strand of VXBX01001934.1, from coordinate 859,909 downwards.
AGAAGCTATATAGCAATTTAGAATATTTAGACTCTTTCTTTAATCATGCTGCTCTCCCAAAGATCACTCGGTTTTGTGTCTGGGCGCCTCCAAACCCCCTCTTCCTCCTCCTCCCCAGCCTCATGTTACCCACAGTCTCCTTAGCCATGCCCAGGATCCAAGCAAAGGGGAAGTCCAAGGGCCAGGTGTATTTCTTAACTAGGCAAGCTGGAGCCAGACCTCTTGCAACAGAAAATACCCAACCTGAAGACATGGGAATACATTTGCTTCCCTCGTCATCACAGGAACATGCTGTACAGAAACCACAGTCCTGTGACTCAGAGCACATCTCAACCAAGAAGCTCTGAGATGATCCTCACTCTCCACTGAGCACACAGAATTTGAAACTACATTCCCAACTGCTTCTTGGCATTTCCTTGTCCCTGTGAAAACCTAAAACCATCCAGTCCCATTGTGCCTTACTCTCCTTCACTTTTGTTTTAGTTTCTCGTGCAGTCTTTGCCTTTCATCCCACTCTGTGTCAGAAGGGGATATTGCCTACCTTCTCCTCCATGCTAAGTACCCACCATTCTGTTGCTGCTCAAAGGCAAGAGATCAATTCCAGTGGGAAAAAAAAAATAGCATTCAAGGAAATGGTGACACTCTCTCCTTTTAATCCTGCTGGCAGTAATGAGAGAGAGGACAGCCAACTACACTGAGGGAAGATTAGTGTAATACTTCTTGTCATACCATGAAAGTTATTTGTTTCCTTTGTTTTATAAATATTTATATATTAACAATAGAGTTTTCAGTATCAGAATCATGACCTGAGAAAGTGATGCTCACAATTAACTTACTACCTCGATATTTCCAGATTCCAAAAGAAAAGTACACCAAAATCAAAATACTTCCCACAGAAAAAAAAACCTGTTCCAGATGAAAATGGCTGAAAAGATGACGCACAGCTTTCTGTGGCATCCCACGGATACACTGCTCAGGGATTTGGTTAATGACTAGCATTGAGTCTGAGCCCTATCTTTTAAAAACTAAGGATGAAAGTAATATCTTCCTTACCTTGTATCTCTGATGAGAGGTGCACTTCCCAGTTTAAAACAGATCTTTTCCCCTCCACAAGATGTTTGCCTCAAAGAAAAACTTTCTGCCAGATCAAATCCTGTAAAGTATGACACAATGTTATACAATTTAATGGGATTTAAAAACCAGAAGCAAATACTGACTTTTGGCGTACTTGGTGATGTTCTCGAATGCAGACTGACAAGCTATTTTGAAAACCCAATACTTTAAGTCAGACAAAATTTCTATTCATTTTAGCAAAACTATTAATGCAAAATTCCCTCAATAGATGACTTTGCAACCTGAGAAATGCATTTGTTATTTCCTTCTATTACCTCTACTGATAAGAACACAGGATCTTTGGGAAAAACTATGAAAATCAGTGTGGTTGACGAATTTGAACCAATACTTTCCAAGAACAACATGTTCTGATTTTAATCCCTCCATCCTAACAACAGTAACAGCAGCTTTTGGAGCTTGGGGGTTGCATTCTGTCCTGTCCTTTCAATTTTAAAGCCAGTTTCAGTCAGACTATGATTACATCCACTACTGGCCAATTAAGAGAGATATCCATGCTAGCTCAGGCATTACCTGAAACTCCACGACTGTCTCTGTTGATTTGTTTGAGATGACGGACAACTGTTTTCATTAAAGGACACGCAGAACCTTCAAGAGAACATAGTTTAGTATCCATTAAAAAATGCTATCAAACTAAAATTAATCAGAACAAACTATCATCACAGTGATAGTAATATTCACAGGAATGTTTCTTTTTGTTTCTACAGGATATGACAAGCAGGAATAAAACAAATTACAAAATCTATACTAGAGAAGTAAAATTTCAGATTTTATACTACACTTCCAAGAATAAGCAGATACAAATTTTATCTCATTTTAATTCATCTGCTTATGGCTAAAGTTCATATGAACAATATAACCAGAAGAAAAACACTAAACACTTACCAAGCCATTTCCATCTACAACACTCTATAATGCAATAACATCTGTTGTAAGTCCTTTTTGAATTTCTGACTATATTATTAGAAAATCATCTCCCCTCATTAATGAATTTGAAAAAATAAATCATAGATGCTTGATTAGCATGAAAATAATCTATTGTTAATTCAGGGATTTTTCAAATAAAATTCAGGGATAATTTCAAAATGTGGATTACCAAGTCTATAATTATACCATGCAATAGACAATGCAAACCATTTTGAAAAAAATGGTAGAAAATTAAGCAAGGGAGTAAGTCTGAATCAAAGCATTTTGGTAAACAAGCTCTAAAATGTGGAGCACTGTAAATTCTGAGGTTAAATCTAATGGAACATTTGGATCAAACACTGTATTATTAATACACAATATCTTACTTGCATAAAATCTTTTCCTCACTTTTTTTAACAGATACATAGGAAGGCCCACTTTGAAGAAGCAAATACAGAGAAATGTTACTTTCTTGTGTATCAGTCAGAAATAGGGCTCACTCTTTAGTAAGTTTTGCAAATAGCCCTGCTAAACCCTAATAAAACTAACAAATGGAAGATGACAACTAATGATATTTAGCTTACGAACTGATCAAACACAGAGCTCTGTGAGCTTATGCAACTGAAAAGATGTCTAAGGTGTATCTGCAGCTTCTGAACAGCAAAGGTAGTGGGGCTTTCTCAAGTGTCAGTTCAATGAAAAAAGTAAGGTGTGCCCTACCACTAATCTGGAAATCGTCTATATTTAACATTTCAAAAGAGTATCCAGATGAAACATTGGCATTCAAAACATTTGTATGCTTGTATTTGTAATCTTAAAGCATGCAAAATTTTTCATTCACTTTGTAGTTATGTAGAAAACATATTATCCTTCATTACTCTTAAGGACTGTTAAATATATTTCAGTATTTGATCTGGATTAAGAATGGCTAAATGGAAATAACTAGTAAAAGTGAATCAAATTATATAATACAGACTTAAAGATACCTCCTGATAATATGGTTCATGAAAGCTATGTCAATTGTTTCAAGAACAGACCAGGTGACGCACTTCTTTTTGGTAAGGTTCATTAAGATCCATGTCCTTCACATCTACATTTACAAGTAACAATCTACAACTACAATTAACATCAAAAATAAATCATTTTACTTCTAAGGCTTTAAGAGAATAAATTCTTTCTTTCCCTCAAATAAATACATAAATATATGTATATATATGGTTTTCCCTATACAGATAGATATAGTTTCATGATGAATGAGATCAAACACAGGCATTAAAAACTCTGTCAATTCCCTTCCCCAGAAAAGATGTAACACTGTAAAGAATATTCATGTTGAAATCTCTGAAATGAAATCTATCATCATCCTTGGTTTGCGGGGAATTTTATGTAGTGTGAAAAGCATTCACTGGATTTACATAGTAACATAGCGATTTCAATACACCATTTGAATATACACACACAATATGGGACAGAAACACGTTCACCTTAGATACCCTTTACTCTACAAACCTCAACTTTCAATCACATATAAAGATTATTAAACTATAGACTTCTATATACTTCAACCAAAACAATGAATGCAGTTATGGTGGATTTATATATATATAGGTCTAAAGAAATATGTTGGTGTAAAGGAAGCCATTTATAACTGAGGCCACAATAGTATGTCAGACATGCATGGACAAATGTTTTTCTTATATCCACATGTTTTCCAACCAAGGTTTTTTTCAATATATAGATAAAGATTGTGGGGCAGATTGCCTTTTTTGGTCAAATTCATGCAAAGACATACAATAAGAGCAGACAGAGAGTACTTATTACTGATTTTACTCTAAACTGGTGCAGTAAGCTCTAGAAAACCCAGGACACAAGGGTGCTTTGGTTTTTTTCAGCATTAGCTTACATGAGGGTTGAGTAGCAAAAGACTAGAAAGTTTTAGCTTATTCCCCACAACCACTTTCTTCCAAGTCCAAATAAAGACTCAAGCTTTAATTTTTATGTTATTCAGATGATAGCAATGATTCCTCACATGCCACAGACTGGACTGTGGACCTATTTTTGTCAGTGGCATAACAGTCACAGCATAGATGGGCCCTTTAAGTGTTAGTTACTTGGGTGTATTCCATATCCCAAGAAGAACTGAAAAGGTTACTATCAGTCTTCTGTCTCATGCTGCTGATGCACTCCTTTAGTCCAAAGCTACTCTTTTTACCACACAGCTAAGGAAAAACTCTCAAATCAAAAGACCAAACCCTCTCCATACCAAGGCTGACAATTTTCATTGCTATAGATTGATGAAAATTCTTCCTACACTTCCATCTTGTACAGTTAACCTCTTTATCATTTTTAGCTGGAAGATCCTTAAATTTTCTTTAGCCTGAGACAAAACAGGCAGTTTACCCACTCATCCTGTGGGAGGGTGAATGAGAAGGTCTATGTGGAGATATTCAGGAAAAGAAAAGAAACTGGTAAATCCTTACAGCTAATCCAGGTATGGAAACCATGAATTTATCTGCCCTGTTAGATTACATTATTATAAAATTCCTGAAATAGTAAAAGAACAAGCTTACATTTATACACTTATTGCTCTGTACATGATAAAACTGGGTCTGTGTGGACTGAATGCAAAAATTCACATCAAACCAGTGATATCAAAGGTCAAGTTAACATATCTATAAATTAACAAGTTCACCTATCCATAAGACAAATTAGACCTTGATATTTGTAAATCAATGAGTTCTATGTACGAGCTTCTTAAGATAAAATCAACCTAATAATTTGGAAAATACATATTTATGCAGAACAAGCAGATATATCACAGACCATTGATCCTCTGTCTTTCCAGTAAGATGACAGTAAGAATTTTTGTTTTCTAATGCAATCATAAAAAAAAAAAAGAAAAGAAGCCATTGCATCTAAACACATCTGCTGCAACATGCAATGGCATGTTCCAAATTCCTGGAATGATCAGGACACCTGTTGAAGTACACTGCAACTTCCATCTAAGCACCATGCTCAGCTTTCCATTCCAAGCAAATGAGGACAGAGGAACTCTAGGGCATGCTTCAGTCTCTCTCTTAAAGACATCTCTTGTGTGCACTTCCTGACTGGGAACCGTAACTTCCAATAAGCACTCTTGGCTTCTCCAGATCAAATGTAACCTGTAATGGTTAGCTTCACTTTGGAAGTACCTACAAGTTCCTTTATAATTAAACTTCATGTTCAGGTAAAGTTTTCAGCTGCCATCTAACACCACTGAAACACACATTGCAAAGGCACTCAAGTTTCCATCACTAAGCATGATCAGCCCAATGAATGTGGCCAAAGAGCAAAGCTCTGACATACACCCACATCCTATGTCGACTCAGGCTTCCGACAGAATCTCGTATTATTTAAGATTTGTCTCACACTCTTACTGGATCAGCCTTCATAAATATATAGACATAGGGAACCTCTTCAGAGTTTGCAACACACTTGCAAATATCAGCAACGAAATCCAATGAGTCCACTCCAAAGGCATTTGTACTAAAGATAAGCAGACCCAGCTGGCCTGCTTTCAAATAAGGTCAAGAATTCGGAAATCCTACATACATGTAGCCTTAAGTATAGAGGCACCAGGAAATAAGATGTGAATTTTTTTTATTCCTTTTTTACTCTGTAAACCAGATCATATTACATTACAACATATGTGTTAATTAAGACAAGGGTGGGAAAAAGAATGAAGGAGACATGATATAGTAAAGAAGTCATAACTCTAGTAACTATTTAGATGATTACGGAAGTAACATGAGAGCTTGGCAGACAGAATTAAGAAATCCCAACCAATGGAGTTCAATGATTAGGATACTCATGTTAGACCCCGGAGAACTGGATTTGCCCCTGAGGACAATTAGGCAGTGAAAAACAGGACTTCATATTATTTGAGACAGACAGCACAGCTTCACCAAGGGCAAGTCTTCATGACCAACCTAGTTGCTTTCTACAATAGAGTGACTACGTCTGTGGACAAAGGAAGAGCTATGGATGTCATCTGGACTTCTGCATGGCCCTTGACGTAGTCCCCACAACATCTTTAAACTGGAGAGATAAGGATTTTATGTGTGGACTGCTTGGTAGATGGAGAATTGGTTGGACAGTCATATCCAGAGGATAGTGGTCAACGACTCAATGTCCAGATGGACATCAGTGACAAGTGGTGTCCCTCGAGGGTCCATATTGAGACCAGTGTTATTTAATGTCTTCATCAATGACATAGTGGGATCCAGTGCACTCTCATCAAGTTTGCAGATGACACCAGGCTGAGTGGTGCAGCTGACATACCTGAAGGTCAGGATGCCATCTAGAGGGACCTGGAGAAGCTCAACAAGTGGGCCCATGCAAATCTCATGAGGTTCAACAAAGCCAGGTGCAAGGTGCTGTACATGGGTAAGGGCAATGCCCAGTATCAAAACAGGCTGTGGAACGAAGGGATTAAGAGCAGCCCTGACAAGGAGGCTTTGAAAATACTGGTAGATGAAAAGCTGAAGATGAGCTGACTGTGTGCCAACAGCCCAGAAAGCTAATAGTATTCTGGACTGCACCAAAAGTATGGTCAGTAGGTCAAGGAAGGTGATTCTGCCCCTCAGCTCTCATTAGACCCCCACACCTGGAGGTCTGCATTAATTTCTGAGGGCCCAACATAAGAAGGACATTGACCTGCCGGATCAGATGCAAAGGAAGACCACAAAAACAATCAGGGGGGTGGAACACCTTGCTTGTGAAGACAGGCCAAGAGAGCTGTGGTCATTCAGCCTCAATAAGAGAATGTTTCAGGGTGACGTTACTGCAGCCTTTCATTACTTAACGAGGGCCTGTAAGAAAGATGGGGACAGACTTTTTATCAGGGCCTGTTTAAACTAAAAGAGGTTATTTAGACTAGACTTTACAATAAGGGTGGTGAAACACTAGAACAGATTGCCCAGAGAGGTGATAGATGCCCCATTCCTGGCAACATTCAAGGTCAGGTTTGATGGCAATACCAGGAATATGAATACATTATATATGAGAGTTACTGTAGAGTCATTATCTTAATTTTGAGAAGTATCTAGCCATACTAAAAGCATGAAAACCAAAGAGCTGAACAGATTTGCATACTTGAAACCACTCACTGTATTTGGGCTAAAGGCCTATCTAAAATTATTATCTAGAGCCAATACTTTTCATAACACATTCCATGTCAAAAGGCAATGGAAATTCACCATGTCCAACAGTCCTAGGACTTTGTTTATACTACATTTTTCATGGGCTAGCAAGTGAATTTCAAAACAGTAACTGTAAAAGAAAGTTGAAAAAGAAGCAATGATCTGGGAATGCGACAGAGTACTAATATTATTAATATAAAGCATTCTGGAATGATCAAATTAGAACTTAATGTGTCACTACAGAAAGAGCTCATGTCTGCACTCAAATCCCCAATATTCCCAATAACAATAAGTTGACAACATGAAAAAATATTCTTGAAGTCAGATCAAAAATATGATTGTGGAAAACTCCTGAACCCTGTCCCTCAGATTTGCTATATTCTGCCATGAGAAGCGAGTGTTTCCTTCTGATGAACATTCAGTATAACAAAAACTTCTGGACAAGCAAAAACTGAAAAAAATCCTTGCTGCAACTCTAATGGTTACTGGGACACTCACAGCCTAAGGAGCACCACTCCAAGAGGATCCAGCATCTTATCATGCTGACCTTTTTTCAGTACTGGTATTTATTACAATATTGACCCAAAGAATAAGTCACAAAGTATATTTGACATGCCAGCTCAGAAAGCTCTCCCCTTCATATGGGCACAAGTTAATCTTTTCCCTAACAAACTTCTTTCCCTCACCACCATCAAATTAATTCTAACTCACACTTTTTCATGCATTTGAAAGCCATTCCTTTAGATTTAGTATCAGGTGAAAATTTTCAGGATGTAAATACAATAATCCCAGATCCTTTCTACATGTGCTTTGCTGGAAAGGCTTTCATATTAGCACAACAACAAATAAATGCTATGCATATGTTGCTGAAGGAAGAAAGCCAAAAAGATTGTCTAGGCAGATACTGAAGGATAGATGCTGATCAAAACATAATTGGTACACAGGAGAGAACAAAGACCCAAAAAAGAGTGACTTAGTGACTTAATGCAAGATGGGGGCGGGGGGGGGGGGGGGGGGGAAGAAATAAAGAGAGGGGGTTAGATATGTCTGTCTTTCTGAAGTGAGTACATTTCCAATTTATAACAGATTAATCTGCATACAAATTATTAAACAGTAGCAAGGCAACTTTGCAACACAGAGTATTTGCTTCAGCTGAACAGGACAGATTAACAAGAGTTTTGCAGCAAGATCTGTACCTATTTTACTGCTGCTCCATTACCGGGTCTGTTTTTTCTCAACCCCTGTTTTCTGGTCTACAACTTGTATTTCTTTTTTGGACAGTAACCATACTTACAGACTCCAGAAGAGTCTCTTTCCCACTATCAACTTGAGGCTTCACTCTGAGCCCATTCCCTGCTGTTGGCAGAGCTGCTCAAGTTGGCAGCTATCTACTTGTTATTCCTCACCATCTGCCTGTATCACCACAAACTGCAGAAGCATCACAATTGCACACCATCAGTTATTCACAGGAGAGATTCCATCTCTCTTCTTCCTAGCAGTGCAATTGGATGCGTATTTCATCCATTTGTGGCAATAAGGTCAAGAAAAACTGCAACTTCACTGCTGGCTGTCTAGCCACAAACTTCTAACAGAACATAATGCACAGTTCAGATTCACTGTTCATTAGCAGTTCAGTCTATCTGTCACATCTTCTATGGCAGGTCCAACTTTTACTAAGACATCTTTTCCTTAGCGACGGGAAAAAAAAGAATATAAAAGAAAAGAGAAAATGCCTCCTGGAATTTTATAATTTTTGAAGTTTCTATTTACTCACTTATATTGTCAGGAAACCTTCTGCACTCACACCATTTTAAACACTTTTAAAACCTTCCCTTCTGTAACCAACCAGCTAGCAATGGCAGAGAATAAACCTATTCTGCTTCTTTCAGACAGCTGAATAGAATAATTTTATAGCTATGATGTAGGCTTGCTCTCTCACAGGGGTTAAGAATAATTCATCAGTAGAACACTTAGCCTCATTGCCCGAAAAATATAAGGGAAAAAAGTCTTTGACTTAAATTCAGACTCTTCACAGTGCATTGCTCTTACCTGAGAGCCCACACATTACACTTATTTATTATTCAATATTACTCCTTATAGTTTCCAAGAGTAGTGAAAGGATTGTTATCCTAGTCATTGACTTTGTAAATTTATTGGGCCCAAGTTCAAAATGTGTTACCGAGACTCAAAGCTGTTGTGTATGTACAGCTTCTATTATTTTTCATCAAATTTCTGGAAAAAAACCCAGTCTTCCTTTAATGAAGCAAACTTTATTAAAAAAAGAAAAAAAAAACCAAAACAAACAAAACCCAACTTAAATAACATTAAGCACATTCTCCTTGCTAGAAAATATAAGAAAACTATAGAAATTGAGGTAGGTGTGGAGGCTGAGAAATTCTAGAAAACTGACATTACTCATTCAAGAAGGACACAATGTGTCTTTAAGGCAGAATTTACCACACCCCAGAGAGTTACTGTAGAGTTTAAGTGAGAACACTAGATAACATGTAGACAGTAACAGAAAGAAGAAAACAAAGAAGTATGAGAAAATCTGCAGAAGATGGGTAACAGCTTTTAAGTTAAACAATATCTTGATATTTCTTTTCACCATTAGGCACAAGGTTTTGTCTAACTATCAGTGAAACACTGTTCAGACCAATGTGATAAACTGGTCTGCTCCAATAAAGCCACATGACTCTGTTCACAAAAGTTTTGCAAGCTCTGATTTATAATCTTGTTCTGTATGGTAAGGGAAAAAAAAGGACAAAACAAAACTCCTAGCATCCACAGCTGCCTCCAAACATGATTCTTCCAAGTACAGGAAGCAGAAAGGCTGTTTTGGAACCGCATCTAATTTAAGACATTTTAGAAGCAAATATTCAAATAATCTTGCATAATTTTATCTGCTCATACTGTTTATTTTCAATGTGTTGTCATTATTAAAAATTGTTCAGTACTGAGATTTATGCCTTTGGTCTGTGATGGGCAAGAAAAGTGGAAGTACCTGTCTGGTCACTCACAGCCACAGAAGTAGAAACAGGAAGGAGGAGGAAGACTGCCATACAAAGCCAAACTACGCAGGATCCAATGTACTTCATCTCCCCCTGGACACATATGAACAATCAGCTACAAATCTGAAACAGAAAATAAGCATATTTAGAACAATCTCATTCTTTTCGCCTCAATCCATCAGAAAACTACAAACAAGAATTTCTTAACTATGAAGAGGAAGTTGCCAGTCACATGCAAGTCTATCATTTATCCACTTAAGGAGCTTACAAAAACAGGGTTATGTCAATTTAGAAGTAAAGGAAAAATATACCCCTTCTAAATTCTTTATTAAACCTCAAAGTAACACCTTAGAAATACTGACTCAGATATATTACTTGTAAAGGCCCTGAATTTTTATTTCATTAGTAATTACTAATTTTATTTTATATTTCTCCCCAAATTACTCTTCAATTTTCAATGTATTAGCTAAACTATTTGGTGTCACAGCACTTCCAGTGACGGCAGAAGTTTTCTTCAAATTGAACAAAGAACAACAAGCAGTTGTTGCAGTTTGAGCACAAAAGAAACCAAAATATGTTATATCCTCACCTTGCAAAATATACAACCAGTCTATGTGTAATTTCCAGTTTCAAGCCCACAGTTTGAAGCAGTCTGGCTTCAAGAACATAGCTTTTATGGTTCAGCTTTTCTTTTAAGCCAACTGTGATGTATAGATACACATAAATTTAATAACACACAGAAAATGGCAAATATTATTCTAATCACATTTTTTAAGAAAAGTAAACCACATAACTAAGATGCAATTTCTATAATTATTTTCGCAAGGCGCCTTATTTATCATCAGAGCTATTCTCTCAAGTCACATGTACTGACAGCTACTACACCATCATTAACTTTTCCAGCCTTTCCACTAGCAGCAAAGCGAATACATGTTCAAATAACATTATCATTTAATTTCCTGCACCTGCTTTACAAACAGGCACCGGGATTTCACTAGGGCGGCCGCTCCAGAGGTCTCGTTTTCTCAAGGGCTCTAATCACCAACACCGCCGCTCCC
>VXBX01001934.1:819694-848557 GCA_013400415.1 Scytalopus superciliaris | reverse complement strand
GGCGCCGGGAGCGGCCGGGCCGAGCGAAGGGCAGCCCCGCCGGCGCGTCCTGCGCGGCCCGGGGGCAGCGGGGCCAGCGGGGCCAGGAGCCGCTCAGGCTGGCGGCGNGAAAAAAAAGGACAAAACAAAACTCCTAGCATCCACAGCTGCCTCCAAACATGATTCTTCCAAGTACAGGAAGCAGAAAGGCTGTTTTGGAACCGCATCTAATTTAAGACATTTTAGAAGCAAATATTCAAATAATCTTGCATAATTTTATCTGCTCATACTGTTTATTTTCAATGTGTTGTCATTATTAAAAATTGTTCAGTACTGAGATTTATGCCTTTGGTCTGTGATGGGCAAGAAAAGTGGAAGTACCTGTCTGGTCACTCACAGCCACAGAAGTAGAAACAGGAAGGAGGAGGAAGACTGCCATACAAAGCCAAACTACGCAGGATCCAATGTACTTCATCTCCCCCTGGACACATATGAACAATCAGCTACAAATCTGAAACAGAAAATAAGCATATTTAGAACAATCTCATTCTTTTCGCCTCAATCCATCAGAAAACTACAAACAAGAATTTCTTAACTATGAAGAGGAAGTTGCCAGTCACATGCAAGTCTATCATTTATCCACTTAAGGAGCTTACAAAAACAGGGTTATGTCAATTTAGAAGTAAAGGAAAAATATACCCCTTCTAAATTCTTTATTAAACCTCAAAGTAACACCTTAGAAATACTGACTCAGATATATTACTTGTAAAGGCCCTGAATTTTTATTTCATTAGTAATTACTAATTTTATTTTATATTTCTCCCCAAATTACTCTTCAATTTTCAATGTATTAGCTAAACTATTTGGTGTCACAGCACTTCCAGTGACGGCAGAAGTTTTCTTCAAATTGAACAAAGAACAACAAGCAGTTGTTGCAGTTTGAGCACAAAAGAAACCAAAATATGTTATATCCTCACCTTGCAAAATATACAACCAGTCTATGTGTAATTTCCAGTTTCAAGCCCACAGTTTGAAGCAGTCTGGCTTCAAGAACATAGCTTTTATGGTTCAGCTTTTCTTTTAAGCCAACTGTGATGTATAGATACACATAAATTTAATAACACACAGAAAATGGCAAATATTATTCTAATCACATTTTTTAAGAAAAGTAAACCACATAACTAAGATGCAATTTCTATAATTATTTTCGCAAGGCGCCTTATTTATCATCAGAGCTATTCTCTCAAGTCACATGTACTGACAGCTACTACACCATCATTAACTTTTCCAGCCTTTCCACTAGCAGCAAAGCGAATACATGTTCAAATAACATTATCATTTAATTTCCTGCACCTGCTTTACAAACAGGCACCGGGATTTCACTAGGGCGGCCGCTCCAGAGGTCTCGTTTTCTCAAGGGCTCTAATCACCAACACCGCCGCTCCCGGGGGCTTGCGTCCGCTCCCGCCGGCGGCTCCGGGAGACTCCGCTCCCTCGCACAGCCGGCGCTCCCACCCGAGCCCTCGGCAGCTCAGACTAACTCGGCAGTGCCGGCAGCTTCGTTTCTGTCGGATCGAGCCGGGCTTGCCGGAGGGAGGGTCCATCCCTCCCGGGGGGAAGGCAGGCGGGCGGCTGANGCGGCTGCGAGCGGGGGAGCCCCCGGGGCCGCACCTGTGCGGGGCCAGCAGGTGCGGGGCCGGAGCGGGATGCGCCCCTCGGCATTCCCCGCTCTGCCCGGGGAGTGCGGTGCGGTGCCCCCTCCCCGGAGCGCACTCACCGGCCAGTTCCTCCCAACTGCGCGGAGGCCACCCGGTACGCGTGCTAATTACAAGGACACGCACACTAATAGGTAGGTTTTTAAATGTAAATATATGCACAGTCAGCGTTGTGGCAATTAGCAACAGTTTAATCAGTTTTGTAAATTACTGCTCATTTAGTAGGGCTGTTCCATTAGCATATCTTAGCATGCACCTATAGTCGCTAACATATACAATGTATTTACACAATCCCGAACAGAATACTATAGCAGAGGCTGATTGCAGTACATTAAAAACTTACAGTGTACATGATGTTCATATAAGACATAGTTAATATTAACAGTGATAAACTTAAATGGCAATTTTGGAAAACAAAAACCCGTGAACAAAACCACCACAAAACAAGGCAGGAATAGGGTAGTGTATGTGCGTGTGCACACATGTGAGATGTTTACATAATTGACTACAAATAATGAGTTGCTTACCTTTAATTTTTATATTAGTCTGTCCTCCAGAAGCACTGGAAACGCCTGTACAGAGCTGCTGTAGTGCTGAGGAGTTGCTGGAGTGAGTCTCCAAAGAGTGGTAGAGGGGGATGCAGCTCTGTCCTTATTAGTCTCACACGGTGTGACCCTCCCACTCAGTGAGCACAGAATACTCTGCAAGAAAGAACAAACAGCCATCCAGACACAGATTTTACATAATCATATGTGTATATCCCAAGTCAGGTAACACTGTAGAAATGGATTTTTTTTTCTCCTTCTCTCTACCTCCCAAAACCCCCCCACAACTGTTCCATAAATTAGACTGCCTGGTATGAATGCATGATTGAAAGAGTATCTGGTTTCTAGTTGTAAGGAACTAATTATGTACAATAACACACTGGCAGAAACTAGCTTTTATCATTTAAATGTAAGCATACACCATTAATTTTAGATACTTTATCATAAATTTAAAAATCAGCCACTTAAGAAACTAAGAGTACACCTCTTTATGGCACTGATGCTGCACTGCATTTCTGACATTTGCTTTGCCTTTCAAAATCTATAATTTACAAACCTGAATGTTCTTGCACTTGTAATATCATCTGTCTGTGTTGAATGGTGAGACTGAGCGCTGCCACTGGCTCTTATCTGTATGTGCCAAACTGCACTTTTGTCAGGTTCTCCAAGTGTGCTTGTGGCAGTTTTCTGTATTGCATTTTAAAAATGTAAACCAGAGAGAAGGGCAGAGAGAAGTAGAATGACTAGAAATAGATACATGGAAGATACAGAGTATGGCTTTAATTAAACATATCTTATTTATACATATCCAGGACATATTTTATCATTTTCTAGTAGAATCATTCTGACAGTGGGAAAAACAGAAAGTGGTTCTAAGAAAATTTATCAGTTAAACATCAATTTAGCCAACTAGTATTCAGGTCAGAAAATTCATAGGATAAACTTTTTTCCACCCTCAATCCCCATACCCTCCCACACAGCCACCAGATTTTGGAAAGCATTTTCTCATTTCAATCAAGTAACTAGCCAGGATAATCAACAAATCACACAGAAAGATGTGTTTGTCTTTCTGGTTTGAATTTCAAAACAGTTGTTGTTCTTCCCAACTTAGAATCATGAGAGAAAGATGAAATTGCAGCTTACATATACATCAGCTAGGGTCTTTTATTCTGCAGCTTTGCCACAGACTGGTGTTGTAACTTCAGGCAAGTCGCACTTCTTGCTTGCTCATTCTGTAAATTATAGAAAGTAAAGCTGTCTTACCTCACAGGGTGAGGTGCAAGAGCCCAATCCCACAGCTGACAAATCATCAGAGTACTCTCCTTCCCCTTCAGACTGTTTATTTGATAAAGGCTTCAGTGTTGAGCCCTAATTCTGTGTTTCAAGCAGAGTAGCGAGATCCTCAGTTGAAAGACTCTTTGTAAAATCTCTGCCCCTCATGAAGGCATAATAATTTTTTTATTTGAAAAGAACTGCATTTCTCATTGCTCTTTCAAGCTACAAAATTATAATTTCTTTTTCTTTTTTTTTTTTTTTTTTTTACTTAATTGACATGTCCTAAATACCTGGGTTCATCTGTGTTACATGAATATAAATGGCCTCATTAATTTATTTCAATCACTATAAGTTCTGAATTAGCTAAACATTTTAATTCTATAATAGTTTGCACATACAATCAGTTCATCCTTTAAAGAAATATTTCTATCCCTCAAAATTTCAGAATGGCTTGAAAGTCCAAACCCAAATAGGGTCCTCTTTTCCTATGAAGCGATAATGAAACATAATTCCTAAACCAAGGGTGTTGCTTCCCTTACCAAGATATTGACACTAGAAACAGAAAATAAAATACCTTATTTAGACTATATCAACTTTAAGGAACGCTCCACATCCGCATGAAAGCAGTAAGTAGAAACTGCTACAACCTTCCCTAATACACTTCCTGTACTCTCGCCAGATCTTCAACTAAACAGGATTATTCCAGTTCACATAAATCAAAGGAATTACAGTGATCTATACTATTTGAGGAGCTCAACAGTAGGGAGTGCCACCATAGGTATTTATGGACAACATTGTTCATATTAATAAATACACTTTGAATGACTAGTGACATAAAAATTGGGAACACGAAAAACCTTACTGTTTAAGAACCTCTGTTATGATCCCAAAAGAATGGCTTCTCTCTGCCTCTCATAATATAATAAACAAAGCCCCAATTGGCAAAACATCTCTTGTTACCATAAACAGCTCAGAAATCCCAAACACCTGCACTCTTGTTCACCTGCAGTTACTGATGCGCTCCACAGAAAACACTGTCTATAGATTGGTTTTTTTCCTTTGTATCTGGGAAGTAGTGGAAAAACTGGTGATATGAGCTGAAGCACCTGCAGCAAATGGATGATATCCCATGTTATCTTTGAAGTAATGCAGTTTTCCAGGTATCTCAGAGTTTAACTAAGGGACACAGAAGACAGGATTAGACCTGCTTCCAGGCAAGAGCTATGGCAAATGCACCAAGAAGCAGAAAGGAGAGAAACTGAGGTTTGAAGCCACAGTTAGCACAGACATGCAGAGAACAGTCCATCTCCTGTGCCAAGAGGGACCTGCTCCACTGAATAGCTTTTACTACAACTGCAGTTGCAGGCAAGATTCAGGGGGAAATGTTGAGAGAATTGGGGAGCAAAGGTACTGACTTACTGTGTAGAAAAAGTTTCTTTATTGCTAACACTCACTTTCACCCTTTGTTTCTTTTTCATCATGATCAGAATATCCAAAGCAGCCAAGTAGCATAATTCACTCTGTGCAGTGCTAACAGATTTGTCTCCATCTCGTTAGACCAACATTTAAAACTTGTGTTGCTTGTGACAAGGCATATGCAGGAATGAAGCTGTAAACTTGGAAAAAACGCTTTAAGAGCAGCAGTATCCTACTTGAAAACAATTTTGTAAAAGGAGATTAGTTGGAAACGCCCCTTACCATGCTATTTTTCACTGAATGTAGAGCTTAGTATTTCTGTTCTGCTGTATAAGCCCTTATGTGGCATTGTTCCTTGCCAGATGATCCCTTCTGCCCTCTGCAAGATTTGCCGGTCACGACAACTGCATTCCACTGAAGCAATTAAAATATAAATGCTTTTAAATACACAAGACTGAACTATAGTGAACTTAGACAAATCAGGTGGAATCCCAGCCCTGGGGAAGTTAATGGAAATTTTAACATTGATGTAAATGGAGCAAAAATGTCACTCAAACGAGGGCACTTTGGCAAAAGTTACATCGAAAAGGAATTATTTATATGCATGTGCACACATACTAAGCACTCCTAAGTAGCAAAGCCAACAGAAAAGCTGGATGTCACTTCATATCTTCTGTAGGAGATGAAAAGAGGAAAAAACCCCAACTGCTACTTCTTTTACTGCATAGTTAGGAAGCACTCAGATTTTCAGTAAAGGGCCAAAGTGACTCAAAAAATTGCAAAGAGAATACTTATGACTATACTTTTCTGGTATTTATTGTCTTGCATCAAGTATTTTTTCCACTCATTGGCACTCTATTATGCATCTCAAAATAACCAAATGCTAATAAATATAATGATAGGGCAACCAGAAAAAGAAAAAAAAAAAAAGGAAAGAGAAAAAGAAGTTTGCTCTTTATCTTCAATTCCAATGCCACTGATAAACCCCATCTCAAAAATACAATGTAGCATTGTGTCATTCATAATGTTTAGTGCTATCTGGTTCTAATATATTTCATATTTTTTATAGTGAGATTTTAATTAAAAATGTATACATTTCAAAGTAAATAAATTAACGTCTTGATACATTGCTTGGATTTACCAGTTACAAACATGTCAACAGCTGTTATCATATGTTTTGTGAAGTATTCATTACCATTCTGAAAAAATACATTTCTTGGCATATACTATTCTTGAAGTGTTAGTTCAAAAATCCAGTTAAGTTATTCAAACCTGAAATACTGCTGGAGTTGCAGAATTTGATAAAACATCAGTCCAGGCTTAGAGAACAATGATAAGATTAATAGCATCAAAATGTGTATGTCCTTAATGCATTAAAAGGCATGTTTTGTCTCCCTATGAATAAATGCATACATATATATATATATATGCATTTATTCATAGGGAGACAAAATATATATATATATATGCATTTATTCATTCATTCATTCATTCATATATATATATATATATATAGCCAAACTCCAAACAGCTTGCCACAAGTTCTGTTGTTTCATGAACCACACAAAGACATAGAAAACAAAATAATAATAATAAAAAGAATATTTACCACTGACTTTTCTTGTTTTCTTATGGAATCCATCCTACCTGTAATGCAGGAAATACATGCCTTTTGGTGGTTTTCATATTGTGCAAGAAAAAAAAATAAATGGTCAAACACCTGATTAGGGGAGAGAAAAGCTGAAAGGTGATTTCCCAAAATAAGTCAAAGCACATATTCTTGCTTGTTTTAGATTGAAGTATCCATATGTCTTTAAAAGTTATTGCTCATAATGAAAATATCAAAACCAGGTTTTAGACTGTTTTTCTGGGAATTAGAGGTGTTTGCCCAGTACTTCTGTATGAATATGTTAAAATCCTACATGCAGTCTGAAAACAACTGTAAATCAGTGCAATGTGTTAATCTAAAATTTATGTAATACAAATATTAGGAAAAGGAAGGTTGTATCTGTGCTGGTGTAAATACTGGTGTTTTTGGTCTGTGTTTCACCCAGCCACCTGTGAGAAATTATTCTTTCCCTGCCAAGTTATGGACAAACACACACTGATAAGTGAAAACTTCATCCTTGAGGGAAACATTCAGCATAAACTAGAATTAACTGGGCTCACACAATCAGTTAACGAGTGCCCAAGGGCACTTGAAGAAGGGAGGATGAAGAGGATGAAGAAACGCCCCCAGACCCATTTCACTGAGACCCTCTGGAGTGGGCCGCACAGGCGCAGGGAAACTCTGATACTGTCGCACGTGTGCAGTGGAAGACCACTTATATAATGGGGGGAGGGGCCAAAGACCTCTACCTGTAGGGTGATGGCCATGCCCACCTAGGTGGACATCACCCATGAAAAACACATAAAAGGTGGATGGCTTGTCCGGGGTGGGGGTGGGGAGGGAGGGAGGGGCGCTGCTACACATGAACAGACCACATTGTGTCGGCAGGGATGCCTGCCAGCGTGCTGGCCTCTACCTTGGGAAGTTTGGGCATTCTAAAGTTGGTAAGACAAATCTGTGTAACACCTGGAGGGTCCTTACACAGGGCTTGGTTTTCTCTCCCTCTTCCCTTTTCTCTCCCTTGCTTGGGGTTTCCATCTTACTTGGCTACCTTTTGTAGTGGAATGCTGTTTGAGTTGCATTTACAATGGTGTTTGAGTTTCAGTTCTCACGTGCTTTCAAACCCTTGCTATAACAAAGGTGAAGAGCAAAGAAAAGGTATGAGGGAAGTTTAAGATCTTATAAAAAGACTGGGCTGTATAAGCCCTAAAAGCTTAATGGGCAACTTTATTTCAGATCAGAAGGTTGAATATTCTGTGCCTGTTTTAACTTCAGAAAGATGAAGCATAGATTTTAAATTACAAAAAATACATCCAAGAATTTTCAAGTCTGAGTATTAGCCAGTGTCTCCTACTGTTGTGTCCTTTCTGGCCAGCTAATTTGCCCAAATGTTATTTAAAAATGGAACACTACAATAATAAATAACACACTTTTAGGTCCAGTTACAAATAGTTTCAAATTTTCAGAAAGTAACTTTGATAAATTTGCCTGTGTTACACTAACTGATAGACATTGTTTTTATCAAAATAGTAGCCACAATTATATTAATGCATCCAAGATTCTGAGTTCATACAGAGCTATTTATCATTGTGCTCTTTTAATGCTCAATTTCAATACTGTAAAACTACATAAAAAAGAAATAATAAAATGACACATATTTTATAAGTATTTATTGCTGAATAAATAGGCACAGTAACCTGGAAAATCATATTAACTGCATATTTAATCTGTATCTCTGCATCCACATACTCTATTTGCCTCTCATCTAGGAGTAAATTTTCTCAGGATTTAACCATTATACTTTTAAGTAAGTTGTTTTACAGATTTATGTTGGCTTGATGTCTGCCTAGAGCTACCTAGTTATGATCTCCAGCGTAAAGGAACTATGAATTCAATAGCATCTAAAAGGCTGCAGATTGAAGTGAGACAGAAATACATACAAGAAAAAGAAAATCTGCCTGTCACATGCTCTCTAAACCAGCCTACTGACCCATACATATTGCAACTCAACATCCTACGTCACGTTGTGTATATATGTATTTTTGGGAGCTGAGGATTTGAGCACTAATAGAAAATGACAGTCAAAAGGAAGAATCTATCAGATTGTGTTTGCTTCACTATCTGTATGTTTATGCACTGCCATTCAAATAAATTTTACTGTTTATTAGGAATGCAGAATCCAATACTAGCTCCTAGAAAGGCCACTTTTAAATAAATGGAAGGTTCTTAAAACAAATGTAGCTATGTAATGTATCAAGCGTAACATTTGCATCAATCTTTACATTGTTTATTTTTGGCATGTCAAATCTGGTTTGTACACAATGAAGAAATTTAATTTTGGAGCAAGGCCAAGTGATTTAGCATGAACATGCCATTTTGATGAAGCCTGGAGTTGCTAGGAACTGCTTTGCTTTTTTCCCTTTCCTGCTAAGTACAATCCAGATATATCTTGTTGCTTATTTTAACTGAGAACTTAATCTTGCCAATTAGCCATTGACTAATTGTGTTGTAACCAATTATTAATGCTGGAACCAACTATGTTCAAACAGCTTAAAGTGGAATTCTGCAACTATTTAGTGAGGCTGTATTTTCATGTGAAAAAAATTTTCACATCTTGACCTCCTAGAATAAGCACATGGCAGTGGGTTTTGGATAAAGGGTGCAAGGTGAAAGCAAAGAGAGAGATGAATTTAAAATGGGGAGGGAGAGAGAAAGAAAGGGAGATCATCAGTCCTGGCTCCAGCATTAATCCAGCTGATAAGGTGTCTGGGGTCCTGAGGTGTGCACACCCCTAGGCTTTGTGCAGGTCCTTTTTTGTAGATACATTGCCCCACCCTGGAGAGAAGCAGATTAGTTATCATGTGCAGTGCATTCTTCTGGACCTTTCTGAAAATGGGTTGGAGAGCTTTGGTGGTCCTGGATGTTTCTGATCCTCCCTTACAGTCCATGCCCGCTTCTTGACCTCATTCCTGTGCCTGTGCAGTACTGTGTTGTGTTTATCTCCAGGAGCCAGAACAAGGACATTTGTCCCAGAAATGTGCTGCTCTACCTCCATATGGTCCCCTTCTCCAGCCACATCTTGTTCCTTCTCAGTGTATTATTACGAACAACCCTTGGTTGGCTCCACCACTATTGGTGCTTGAGACATATGCATTAGCCCCTTAATTCATAGCTTGACATGCTTTCAAACCTATTTGGGAAGAAGCTGGTTCATGTGTTAAAACTACAAGGTCAAATTCTTTTTAAAAAAAAAAAAAGAACACAAACTGAGGAACAATGAGCTTGTCTGTCCTACTGCAATATTGTTCCATTCCCCAGGACTTAGAATAGAAGTTATTTTTTTAAGAAACTGTTCACAGGTTGCAGGTACTTCACTGGTATTTAGGGACCTTTGAAATTTAATTCAACAGAGGATTTGACTCCTAGAGAATAAAGTTAGGAAAAAAAAAGCTGAAACTGAATAAGCTAAACCTGTTGACAAGAGTAAAAAAAAATAAAAAAAACCCTATCCACAGAAGGCCTGTGAGTAGAAGAATACATAACAGAAAACAAGAGCTTGCACCAGGCACACATTTGTCTTTACAGAGGGTTTACATCCCCACAGAAGTGTTTCTTGCCATCAGAACCTAGGTTTGAATGCCAAATTGGACTAGCCTAGTTCCACATTACAAAGCTGGCAAGCCTTCTTTTGAGACCTCTCTAGTACTGAGCTTTACTACATAAATCAGTGGGAGGTCTGAGTGTATCCCATGGCTGCCTGTGGTACAGCACAACAAACTGCTGGAGAAATATTCCCAGTGCACTTGAGAAAGAAACTGTCTACATCCAAGCACACTTCTGCAATTATAGCAAGACAAAGGACTACACATATTCACTTGAATGATTGTGTTCCTGTGGTGCGAAGACCACAGAGTTAATAAACCAAAAGTAATTTAATCACAAGTTTAAATCCAGCTTTAAGCATTATCAGTTAGTTTAGACCAATCATGGAAGTGAGTTATGTTCCTGTCTACACATGCAAGCAAACAGCAAGTGGAGTGAAATCTGAACACAAGTCATGTGAGGCACCTGAAATGTCTAAATTAAGGGTGCAATTTCCCTCGGGAAATACAGATTTGGAATTAACTGTTCAAGTGTCTCTCTTAATTTTAGAGTGACAAGGTTCCTAACTTCCACCTGACAGCTAAGTTTCTGAACTGAATTTGTGCTTGGTTAAAGGTTTTATAGAATCTGTAGACATTCAACAAACTTAAATAAATTTTAGGACCAGCATGGCTTTTAGACATCTTTAGATGAGCTAGTTTTATACACTTAGAAATATTTATATTCTTTTTATGGCTAAAAATGAACTACAAAATGGCCTACACTACTACAACATATTTTTATAATTATGTACATTTTTCACAAAGTAAATTGGCCTGAAACCAATAAACTGAAGCAAATTCTATGTACAGAGGACTTAAATGAATATTCCAAAAGTATTGCCTATTGCAGACATGATTAAATAAGAATTTTCAGTTACATCTGCATAAGGCCCTTCCATTTACATTCAGAGCAGTTTTCCTCAACAGCTTCATTAACACAAACTTACCTTTGGCCTACAGTGAAGGTGTGCATATCCTTTTTTAATATAATCTAATTTTATTATCTAAAATAAGACAAAAATTTAGGTAGTATTTTCAGTCAACAATTTCCACTCCTGTGATTTTATCAGAATATTAAAGATAAATATTACAATTATAGAAGAGCCTTCTCCACTTGTATTCTGGATGGTCTCAGGCAGTACAGACAGATTGTAACTGCTCAGATCCCCAACTTATTATATTTTCCCTCATGTCATAAGCCAGTTCAGAAGTATTCACTACTTCTCAGTCTATGCCATTGCCATCACATTGAGTTCACACATACTGTCCCACCAAACTTCCCTGTCCTTTGCCTTGCCTGCATGATGACAGCTTGTCTCTAGAAGGGAGAGACAAGGCAAGGAAAACCAGACAAGGAAAAGGGGCAGGAGACACAATAATATTTAGCTCATGGGAAGCCACCACTGCTCACCTATGTGAGCTAAAATATCTAAAAAATAAAACGTCAAATGAATTTAGTGATTTATTTCTACTCTATCTTTGAATTATTAACCATTCAGGAGACAGTCAGGAGCTGACGCAGTAGGACAAAAAGAAGGAAAGAGAAGCAAAAATTAAGATACTAGAATAGCCCAATGGATTGGGATAGATTCCTTTTCATCTCTTTGTTAACAAAACACAGACTAATCTTAATGCAATCACATTCACCTAATCTCTTTCAGAATAGAATAGTTATGCAAGACAGTTCTTTTTTTCTAGATGTTAATAAATTTTAGAGTACTGTACATTTTCCCATGCAACAATAAATGGAGCCAACAGTGAAATATCATTTTATGGTTCATTCCACATGTGTAAGTGGGTGTGAACAAAAGAAAGACTATATATCAGACTGAATTAAGGATTGGATCTGACTTTTCTGATGTAGCCAAGGGGTATGCTTTTGATGCCTAAGAAACATATAATTAAGACATAATTTCCCCATCTCTCCTCATATTTCAGTGGCATTTAGCTTCTTTTCTCTGAAATTAAAATATGTATTAAAATGTCTTCATAATTTGAGAGCTGAGAATTGCCTTTAACAATGACTTACTGAAAACCTATCAGCATTAAGAACAAGAACACCATAAGATAGGAAAAATTAAAATAAATACCTCTCACTATTAAAATAATACAATAACAAACCCCTCTGAAAATAGCTTCAACAGTTTAATTTCTGATTAAATAATACTGAAACCCAAAAGATATCACTAAGTTTCACTTAAAAACAGAAACATTTTTAAACATATTAAAAAATCCTTATCTAGACACAAATTTTTGTCATTCCTTTTCTCATTGTTTTTTCCTGAAATAAACTTTCTCCCACACGACTGATCCCAGTTCCATTAACGACCTTGCCTTCTGCACTCCAATTTGCTCTCTTAGTTGTTCTCTCCTCTGTTGCTTGTGGGAAGTCTCTGCTATAGAACTCCACTCGAGGATCCCACTGCAAAGAATAATGAAAGAGAACTAGAAAGTTAGTGCAAGTAAAACACCGCTGCTTTTCTACTGAGCATGGGAAGTGTTGGTAAGGTTTTTATTTAGAGTGAAATTTTGGCTTCACTTAGTTATGCTTTGGCATAAACTTCAGCTGGGCCGGAATGTCACACCTGCTTTTTACAACCTCTCTTTAGTTGCTGTAGCCATTAGTATGAGAGACTTTAACCAAGCCAGGATTTCACTCTAACCAGAACTGTTACCAACACTTCCTGTCATCCTCAGAGAGAGGACAATTAAGAAATAAATATA
The DNA here is from genome assembly GCA_013400415.1 of Scytalopus superciliaris. Taxonomy (NCBI): domain Eukaryota; kingdom Metazoa; phylum Chordata; class Aves; order Passeriformes; family Rhinocryptidae; genus Scytalopus; species Scytalopus superciliaris. Next base: position 835,650 of record VXBX01001934.1, on the reverse strand, counting down.
CCAGAAAGAGATTGTTTGCCAGAAAGACTTTTCTGGATCCCAGGCTGTGCTGCATTTAGTGGCAATAGTGCAACTTGAACAACAAAGACAAGATTTTTTGACCTAGGCACTGGAAAAAATACTATTTAGAAGCTGAAATTCCACTAGCTTCTCATCTGGATTGGAATAGCCTCCACAATGGCATGCTGCAGTTAATACAGGTTTTATTCTGGTGTCATGTTTTTTGTCTGTTTGTTTTTTGTTTAGTATGGTTGGGGTTTTTCCCTCTGTTTTAGTTTCTCATCCCTTTCCAGAGATCATTGTGTGTAGATTCCTTATTTTCCTCTCCTGCAGTGGTTGCTGGAATTCCTGGTCTCAGGTATCCAGACAGACCACTGGTGATCTAGTCAGCTCCCTACAGACTAAGTGACAATTTTTTTCCAGTTATAGCAGAAAGATAGCTAAATAACATGAAAAAAGCCAAACCAAACCAAACAAACAAAAAAACCCACCAAAACCAAATTAACAAGAGGAAGTGCTTGCCCTTTTTTTCCCCACCTTTTTTCCCCCATGTTTTGAATGAGGCCTTACTATCCATCATTGTGTTTTTCAGGCCATGATCTCTGCACCTAGCTACATGTTGAAAACGTTCTTGAAATGGAGCTACCTGCATGTTATTCTGGGATTTATCAAATGAAAATACTCTTCATATCTAAAAGTAGACTTTATAAAAGCTTTAACAAAGTAACTCTTTCAATAGTAGCTCAGTCTACTAGGTGAAACAGTTTAAATAAAAAAGTTTGAAAACATATCCACTCACCATCCATTCCTTATTGCCAGGGTAAGTCTTTCCATCCTGAAAATCTTGCAGCTTGCAGTTGCTGCTTATATTTCAGAGCCCACCTGGTCTCTCAAAAAACTCCTCTCCTGTCATCACTAAGACTTGGTCTAGGATCTTATCTTTACTGCAAGAAGCCTTCCTTAACTTCCTTGGCTTCATGGCTCTTGCTTGGCTTTCTCTGTCTGTTCCAGCCTGGTACTGCTGACACTTCTCACAGAATGGCCAAGGTTAAAAGGGATCTCCAGACATCATCTGGTTCAACCTCTCTGCTGAAACAGGGCCACTTAGTTGCCCAGGACCATGTCCAGAGAAGGTATTTTCCATCTAGGCACGCTAAACTACTTCCAGAGAAGGTTATGATTTCTTTCATAATCTAGATCATAAAAGGTTATTTAGTAATTTCTAACAAATTCCTAATTTATAGGCAAGTTATATATATTCTTTTTGAAAAAATACATAAGCTAATTTTAAATATATGGAATTCTAAAGATTCTACCACATATCTAGTCTAACAGTTGCATTATGTGATCATTTTCTCCTCAAGTGACTAATTTTTCTCAATTTTTCTAGCTTCAGGCATTAGCCTTTGGATTATGATGTGCCTTATCTGTTATCTTTTAACTAGCCTTATGACTACTTAATAAGAGCAGAAGTCTTATTTCCATGTACAAACTTTTCTCAATTATTTCTTTTTCGAATAACAAGATGGATTGTAGAGCTTTTGTTTCATTTCAGCTGTTTTTCACTATAAAACACTGTGGTTTTGTCATAGGTAGGTGGTTGTCGTGGGTTCGACCTTGGCAAAATGCCAAACCTCCCCAAGACCCGCGCAGTCCCAGTGAAAGGAGAGAAGGGGAAAAAAAACTGAAACTGGAAAGAACTATATACATATATTTACAGGAAAGTTACAATACATATATGTACAAATATAAGAAAAAACAACAATAACTTCATCCAGAGCTATCCACCCCAATAACACACAGATTTCACCACCCAAAACCCACACGGAAACAAAACCAAACACGTTTCTCTGAAAGAGCACCCAGCAAAGTAATATCAAACAAAAGTATTTACTTCCCAGAGCCCAGAACTGCTGTGGGCATCTCGGCAGGGAAGCGGCAGGGCCTATCGCTCTGGGAGCAGCAACAGGGAGTCCTCTCCACCACACCACAGGGAGAGAGGGAGGGCAAGAGAGCGAGGATACCTCCCCCACTAGATTTATACTCGACTTGACGTCAGATGATATGAAATACCTCTTTGGTTGCTTAAGTCAGGTGACACTTGCCCCTCTGAATCTACGGAGTGCCCCATGGCCCAAAAGACTGGGGCCTACTAAATTTGGTTTCAGGCCTAACTAAACTAAGGCCTTAATCTAAGTTTTTGGGGATTTATCCAACCCATCACAGTGGTTTTGGTTGGTTGGTTTCAGTTTTGTTTCTGGAACCATTCCTGCTCATTGGGATTAATTAGAAAGCAGAATGCTTGGACAGTAGAAACTAACACAATGGCATAGTTATACAATCAATACCTTGTAAAGCAGTAACACAGCTACACTACTGCTACTTAGCATTTCTTTCTGTTAAAACCTTTTTTTAAGCCATCACGGTGTGCACAAAGATATCATTACCTCTCTTAAAGAGCTCTTGCTTTCCAAAATGCTGTATGCTACTTAGTAAGCTTAGCCCTGCAGCATTTGCTTCTGTGAGTGAAATTTTATATTTGATTTCACTGTATCACCTTTTTCCTGGGCCATCTAAATCACCTTACAAAAATGGACATACAGTTATTTCCTACTCATTTTCATGTCAACAGAAAGCTGTTCACAATGTTTTCTAGCCAAGGAAAGCAAAGCCTTGCACTCATTATAATGATGTTTATCTAGCGGTAATGTGATAGTTTTGCAGCAAGCCAGCTGAGCAATCTCCAAATTTTAAGGGAATGTTCTAAGTACATGTGAGAACATTATTTTTTTAAAAAACTGGAAAACTGCGATGGGAAAAGTAGTAGTGAAACAAATTTTGAAGTTGCTTAGCAATGCCTCATCTAACTGCTTATTTTTCAAAAATACTTGATTAGTTACTAGTATCATTCAGAGCTGCTCTTTCTCATACAAAAACGTGCAAAAAACCTCTGCTTGCAAACCTGGACTATGTATAGGAACAGTCCAATTTTGTGGCAGTCACATGAACACTCTCATAAAACAGTATAGATATGTCTAGAGAGTCCCTGTTGTGAAGGAGAAAATAGCTAGTAACAACAAAAATGCTTTAGATTTATTTTGACGTCTATCCTATGGATGTGTCAGTTGTGTTTAAAGAAAGTGCTCATATTTTCACCACATTGGTGTAACGTGTTTGAATGTTGCCAAAAATCAGCACAACTAAAACCCAAATGGACTAAAACCTAATAACGTCTGCAATGGCTAAGGCTTCAAAGCTGATCAACAAAAAAACACACATGAGCAAAGACCATGGTGAATGTAATGGCAATCATTATACAAATGGTCATACATTGGAAAATGTTTTAAAACAACCAGTAAAATGTTAGAAAATATCACACATTGAGTATGCTCTTTAAATGTGCATAAAATTAAAAATGAACTAATTTATGTAAACTCAACAAGTGTAAGTTGATGGTGTAGAAAACAATGTAAAACATAAGTACTTGCTAGATGACCTGCAATATTACAGAGTCCACACAGTGGACACTATGTCCAAACATGGCAAAGCTGAACTAACGCCTAAATAATAAACAAACAGAAAATACACTGATGAAACCAGGTAATGAAGAAATTTAAGCAACATCTACAACAGAATGACTTTACCAGTGAAAGAGTATGGTATGCTATGCTACAAAAATAGTTGTCAGCAGCAGGTAGTGAAGCAAATCAGGCCTCGGAAGCCTCCAAGGAAGGCAGCTGCAACTTTTGCAGGCAACCTGCTCCTCTCCTTGACTGTCCTCATGGTGAAGAGGTTTCTCTTCATAACCAGTCGGAACCTCTGTCATTTCTACTTGTCATTCTCCCATTTGTGTACTTCTGAACAGCTTCAGCTCCATTTTTCTCGATGACCTCCCACTGTGTGTTGGAAGGCTGCTATTAGGTGTCCTGAAGACTTCTCTTTTCCATGTTAATTGAAGACCAGTCCCATGCTATTAAATACCCTCCTGTAGTATCAAGTATGCTGACATAGAAAGCAAATTCTTTGCAGATCCTATTTGGTCTACATGTTTTATGCAGCCAACATGGAACACACAAAAATTTAGCTATCAGCTCATCTGGGTTCAACTCCTTCATACCAGATTCTCACCAGCGTTTTTCTTCTCAGTGTGACTGAAAATGTGCTTTGTGGGATATCTTGATGTCTTTTGCCTCTACGAAAAGGTATGGTCTGTGCATCTGGTTCTTTTGTGCACTGCCTCTTTCCTCTAGTTAAAAATTTGGAGATGTTATAGCCAACAGATATCTTAAACAGATTAAAATTTCTCACAGACTTTTTTCTTTGGTTGATATAAGAAAGCAAATGATAACACAGTGAAGAAACAGAAAGGGAAAGTTTGTTTTTAATACTGAAGCAAATACACACAATAAATACAAATACATAATTATTTAAGTGAATATCTGCCATGCATGAATTTGCATAAAATCTGTGTATTTCTAGTATTTTGCACTGAAGAATACTATATGTATCACTTTTTAATAAATGTTGGGAAGAATATCAAGATTTAATCATCCAGAACAGTAGAACTTGTTTTGCATTTCCGTAGTAGATAAAATGTTAAATTACCAACATGTACTGTATTACTATGTTGAAATCTTTGTATGGCAAGAAGCAAAAAACCCGATTTCATAGAATTTTGGTAAAGACCTTTAGATCATCGAGTCCAACCGTTAACCCAGCACTATCAAGTCCACCACTAAACCAAGTCCGTAAGTGCAACATCTACACGTCTTTTAAATACCTCCAGGGAGGGCAACTCAACCGCTTCTCTGGGCAGCCTGTTCCATTGCAGTCAAATTAAAATAAAATATATATAAAATACATGAAATAATAAGAGAAGTTAGAACTACACTAATACATGTATTTTCTAAATATTTCTATGAAAGGGAGATAGAAATAAGATGCAGAAAACATTTAGAAATCATCACTTTAATGACTATTAAATGGTCACATGACACTTTCAGTATTAAACCAAAAAAGGGATTTTTTAAGACATGAATGAAGGGTCTGTGGTCTGGCTTATGAAGGATATTCTGTTTTTTAATAGTCTGTGCCAAACAGTGGGACAGATTCTGGCAAATGAACTGAGCACTACAAGGACAAACAAACTAGTTGCTGAAATAAAGGAATGAGAACAGTCACTGAGGTCTGTCAGTACAGGAGAGACAGGAGTGTACAAACTTCTATTAGCATGTCTGTCATGCAACAAATAAGATATCAACAGAGACTGGAAGACAAAGGTGAAAAGATCGACATGACCAGATTTATGATTTTCCATCTCTTTTTGAATTACCAAGTTCATCAGAGCTCAGAACGGAAATGCTATGGTTGCAAATATGGGAAAGAATGTTTTAGATAAGTCAATCATACAATAATAGAAAAGGATTCATTCTTGAATATGTAATAGTGAAGAAATAGCATAGTTTAGGTATGCTCTAGTTGTGCATATCTACAGGAATAGAAATTTTTATGATGGCACTGAATTACAGACTTGAAGGCTTTGGAAAGCAATGGTGCCACCAATAGCAACGGAGCCTGACAGACTAAGTAAGATTTGGAACAACCCATTTTAGTTCTGAAAAACTGGAATTAAAGTTTATATGTACTTAACTTGAAAAATATAAATCACTGATATATTACACAGCAGCTCCTGAAGTTCTTGCTATGCTAAAACTTATGCGGAAATGGGAAATTTCTCTAGTAAGGAGCGGCAAGATGCAGGTCTCCTGAGATCCCTGGCAAACCTCCTGCTGCCTGCGCTGGGCTCTGGCGAACCGCGCCGCGGGGGCCCTCTGGTGGGGGAAAGGAGAAAATGCCCCGAAACGCCAAGCAAGGAGGCTCCTGCCCCTCAAAAGTAATTTTTACCTCTAAGATTGCAGTGGCTTTAATTATTAATTAATTATATTTTATTTGTTTGAATCACCTATTAAAAATGGTGAGTTTCAACATCGGTGTTTTTCCCCAATAGTCAAGTGATTATTCAGCCGCAACCCAAAGAGGAAAGCAGTTCACCTGCAGGAAATAAATGAAACAGGAAAAATATGTTAAACTAAATCCTTGTCAACAACTTAGAAGGAAAAGTATTACTGTATCATGTATCCATCTCTGCTGTTTCTATTACGGGAACAGGGAACATTAAGTCTTAGTAGTAGCTTGAAGCCCTAGCATTTCTTTGGGTCTTGTAAAACAAACATTATATATGCCAGAACTTTCAATACTGAATAAAGACTCAGAGATTGTTCCTCACTATGTACATGCACAGGCCTTGGCTCCACATGGTTTGTTTAGAATCATAGAATAGTTTGGGTTGGAAGAGACCTTAGAGATCATCTAATTCCAGCCCCACCTAGACCAGGTTGCTCTAAGCTCCATCCAACATAGCCTTGATCACTGGCAGGGTTGGAGCATCCACAGTTTCCCTGGGCAAACTGTTCCAGTGCCAGAATTGGTGTCTTTTGACTCTACATGCTTAAAAAGTTTTTGTCTCAGGATAGAGGCGTATACAGAGCAGTATTTGGTTGTATCTGTATGCTGTGACAACTGTCACAAGATCCATGTAGTTACAGATCATACATTTTAGATAGGACAGAAATAGCTGTAAGTAAAATAATTTGCTTTTCTGTGAAGTCAAAACTACAGAGGTAACTCCTGCTATGCCACTACTGATAGGCTTAAATGATAAAACTTCCCAGTCAGTAGCTGTAATCTCATGCCATTCCTCCTTGCTGGGACATTGCTTTGTGCTACTGTCCTACTATTCAATTCCTGGTGCAATTGCTGAGAATAATGATTTTCTTTGCATACTTCAAAATCTTCTAAATACATTTGCCATGTCAGTGCCATGAATCATCAACTTGTTCAAGAAGGAAGTGGCTCTTGGGACCTTTCTTGTCCAATCTCCTGCTCAAAGCAGGGTCACAGTGAATACAGACCAAGTTACTCAAGGTAAACCTCCAAGAATGGGCATTACAAAATCTATCTGGGCTCTTTGCTCCACTGATTAATTTTCCTTACACTTTTTTTTTCTTCTACATATCTAGTCAGATCCTCGTATTCTTTATCTCTTCTCCTACTGTGCCCCACTGACTCCATTGTCTAGACAATCTCCCTGCCAGCCTGCTGTTGGGGACCCACAGCCATCTCTTCCCCAGACTGAACAAGTCCAGCTCCCTCACCTCTCCACCAAAGAAGTGCTCCAGCCCCAGCCACCTTGGTGATTCTTCCCTGAACTCACTGCAGTTTATCAGTCTGTTTCTTGAACTGAGGAAATTAGATTCATCAAGTCTCTCTTTTCACATGGAAGCACTAAGGCAACTTTCTGATCTCCAGGGTATGGGTTTAAGGCCTATTTTGTTGGCTAGAGATGAGGCTCAACTGTTCATATTATTCATAATACTATAAAAACAACCTCTCCTGTGCTGCTAGACAGCCCTTAATGTTCAGGATTCTTTATGCAGTCCATATGCTAGGTTTAAATAATGTAGATGGCTTTGAATCAGTCTTCTGAACCAGAAGAAATTCACCTTTACCATGAAGGCTACCCTCTAACTTTACCAAATCAACAAAACACCAGCCTTTTTTTGTATTCTAAGAACAGGCATACTGAGCTGGACTAAATGAAAGACAGTAACTGGAATGATTGAAAGGCTGTGCAACTTCGTGTATTGACCTTTGAATGCAAACAGCAAACCCTTTGGAAAATAGGGAAAGCTGAACAAGCTTCCCTTGCAAATCCTGTCCATTTCTGGCACTCCCCTGCTTAGGGACCTCCTGAGCTGGAGGCTGCTTCTCTCCAAGAGTGCTTAATACTGCTTGACAGACCTCTCATCCATGGATTTCTCTATTAATTTTTAACATATGCATACTTGATATTCAAATCATCCCATGGTACAGGTATCTTTTTGTTTAAATTTTAGGAAGCAGCCTCTTTCTAGGTCTGCTGCTTGTTAATCTGTTTTGTGCCAAATTTTTTTATATAAGCATGACTAATTGTTCTCTATTCTCTGTTCTCTGTGTCAGCCAGAGCCTTTAAAATTCTATTACTTTTCCTTGCGTAGAGTCTTTTCCAAGATGGCAATTCCAAATTACTTTTTTCTGTGCAGAAAAAGCTATTCCTCACTTTGCTCATGCTTATCCTCCCCTAAAGCCATCTAAAATTCCATGTAACCTTCTGACATGGACATCAAAAGAGCTCACTGTTTGGGAAGTGTAATGACAACTACACTATGCCCTTCCTATTACTATCATTACTTGCCCTTTTTATGAGCTCTGAAGATGAATTTTGTCAAAAGCTAAACTTAGTGGCAGCTTTGCCATGAAATTCAGAGAATTTAATCTATTGTTTAGCTTGCTCTCCATCTTGTTTCCCCAGTCCACTGTGGGAAAATTTCCAAACATTTTCCCTCCAAGTTTAAGCCTTGGTTTCAGTTTTCCCAGGTACAAAAGAGTAGCAGTATTTCTAATAATTTAGGACAAATGTGCAGAAAACAGTAGTTTGGACATTCATTATTTGACTAGTAGCTTGAGAAAAGTACTGGGGAAATTTCTTACTCTGACTGAAAACATCAGGCAGAAAGTTTATGAGAATACATCATTCACACTCATTTTTTGTTGTGGGAATGTTCACACATCTCTGTTGTGGATGTTCACACTGCTTTCCTTCTTATCAGCTCACACAGAACTATAATTTGCATACAGAAAATCTTTTAATTACTGGGGTCTTTTTAAAGAACAAAAATCAGAAATGAATTTACCTTGAAGGCTCTAATTGTTTTTACAGTCCTCCTTAAAGAAAATGTTACTGACCTACACTCACTATGTCCTGGAGAAATGAATCACCTCCTCTACCCTCAGACTCCCTTTTTTAACATTCTGGGTTTATTCAAGTAAACAAACAAGGAACAGAATAGTAAAGAGCCTCCAAAAACATTACTATGCACTTGTAATTTATGAAAAGAGATACCACTCTAAATTCTTCCATAGATTAATTCTAAATTTCTAGCCCAACTACTTATTTTCAGTTGCATGTCACAACCATTTAGACTATTATCTCTGCTACAAAATTAAAAAAACCAAAACCATTAAACCTCCACTTTTCCTCTCCTACATCACTACCACAGCAAGAGGAGACACGCACCTTAATGCACAGATTAGCTATTCCTCCCCACCATGTGACAGTTCTATGCTTTCATAGAGTTTAGTAGTCCCAAACTATGCGTGGTTTTTCTTTGCATGTTAGAAACTCCCATTTTTCCCCATCCAATGGGACAATTGCTTTTTCCTCAGTGTGACATCATTACTTCTTTTGAAAACTGTTCTCTTCCCTACACTTACCCAAAATGAGAACTGAACTGATTTAAACCAAATTAAGGCAAAACTGAAATTTTCATGAGGTTCAGGAAACTATGCCTTGTCCCTATTTTTCAGTGTTGAGCCACTGATACAACAGTACAAACTACTGATATTAAATAAGGCTTAAAGGGAAAATCTCAGTGAAAAGGAACAATAGGATGCCCTAAATCCAAGCACACTGAAGAGATGATCATGACTGAAGAGCTTGAAACAAGCTAACATTTTAGGACAAGAAAACAGTACAAGGAGCAAAGGTGCAAAGGACACATTATAATGTTCTATCTATATTAACCTAGTGATAAATTTCATCAAGTAAAGTTTGTGGATACAGCAGAAAATCTAATTCACAGAGTGAAAATTAACTATTAATAGAGTTTAAGAAGAAACCCAAAGCTGTGCTGCTGGTTAACTAAAATGAAGTAAGCACAGAAGTATAGTGATGGAAGGAATATGCATGTAATAAACATAATACAGTATAAATCACCAAACTCAAATATGTAGCTCAGGCTGCAGTAGGGATAAATGAACTACAGCATCAAATCAAAGAAAAGACAATTCAAGAAGTTACAGTCAATTTTCTTCACACAAGTTTAAAGACTTTAAAAAAAAGAAATTATTGCCAATGATTAATTGTGTGTACTTGCAGAGTACCAGGTCCAATGTGTTCTGTGCCATTTAGTTTATAGGTTTTACTGGATTCTAAGCCACATAACACAAAGAATAATTAGGCTTTCAAGTGTAAGACCATGACATGCTTTATCAAATATTGCTAAACCCAGTTTCAGTTCTTTTAACATGAGAAAAAAATATAGAACAAGCAGAGTTAATCAGAAAATTTAAAAATACATCATTGCCATTAGCCCACATGCTTTTAGCCCCCTTGAAACTTGTGGGATTATCAAGTGGTGACAAGAGCAGCTCAGTCAAGTGAGAAGGAACACCTGCTCCGCTTTGGTATGTACACTATCTAGTTCAAGTACAATTCTAATCCCTCGTCCTGGTCAAAATGAAGACTGTATCTTGTTTCATATACTTTAATTTCTCTAATGTCACTCCTCTTCTTCTTTCTCTGTTTTTTTATCACGTGAATACTTCAATAAAAGTAAATTCCACAAGTTTGTTATTAAGTAGCATCTAGGACATTTTGCATCATTTGGACTTATTTCTCACTGTACATAAAAATTACTAGAATGGTTCTTCTTAGACAAAGATTTTATTTTGCAAACAATATAAATAAAGTTTATTTTAAAATCATTTATCTTCTTTATAAGACAAAATTTTTGTAGTCCTTTTCTTTTTGGTATTGTGCAGCTGTCTTGCCTGGAAAGGACGGTGGTATTTAGGGAAGTCCACCAGCATAATTCTTTATTTTTTCACACTGTGGCTGCTACCACCACAATGCCTGTCAGGTTTTGTTGAGGAATACAGTAACAGCACTCTCTTCAGACTCACTCATTCTATTTTCATTCAAACATTATCTCAGTGACTTGCAAAAATCCCCCCACTTTTTTTTGTATGTGCAATGAGAATTTTTAAAGAGACAGCTAATTATTAGCTTGCAGTTATCAACTCTAGCTACAAACATGCACAACAAAACCTTTACAGAAATAATTTCAATTTTTGTACTCTTTTTACCCATGACTCCATACATGATGCCCTACACAAATACTTCTATCCAGTACCACTCTTTAGTGCATTCACTGATCTTGCTACACATCGTGGCATCTTGATGACAAGCTTTTACTAGCAAGAGCAAAGAAGCATGAAAGACGACAAGACAAATCTCTGCATCTAGGCATAAAAAGGGGCACATCCACCACTGGAGTGTAGGAGAGAACAGCACCACAGGGACATCTACTAAGCTCATCCTATAAGCCATGTTATCTTAAGTTAGCTGTTGGAAACACAGCACTGCTGTACACTACAACAGCCAAGACTAGAACTACTGATCATGAGAATCCCAAGCACTCAGTGTGGCACCACACTATGTTTCAGCTTGGAGGGGGTCAATAACTTTGGTATGAACGATGCCACTTCACTGGCTGGCTCATGCTACAACCCCCTACTGTGTCTCAAGCACTAACTACACACACACACACACAAAAGTACATTTGTTCTTCTCACCTCCTCTCCTATTTGTGCAGAGTGGAAATGTTTCTTTTGTGTTGGTGACCAGTTGCCTCATCTCTTATTTCTTGACCCATGATCTCTCATTTCTTGACCCATGATCTCTCATTGATTAGTCTTACTGATCCATGTGTTTTACATAGTTTTGTTCTGTGGTTGCTCATTTTCAGCCTGTGACATAACACAAGTGAGTAAAGCACAGGTAGACTTGGAGCACTAGAAACAGTAGCCACCCTAGACACTGTCTACAGTGACTGAGAAACACAGATGTAGCCCTGGTATGTGAAAAAACATTTAACAAACTATCCTGGTTCTAACCAGGACAGGGTTATCTTTTTGAAGTAGGCGGGTAGGGGCAGGGTCAGGACCCAAGGGTTATTCTTTACCACCTCATGTCATTGCCAGGGGTGGGGGGAAAAAGAGTGTCTTTGCAGAGAGAAGGATGGAAGGGCTCTCAGAGGTTGGGGTGGTGGGGCTGCAGTTGGGTTGTGAGCTCCATGGTGAGAATTTTGGCATGTTAATCACTCTCTTTTATACACTTTTGTTATTAAACTTGTTGCTGTTACTGTTCATTTTATTATCTCGTTGCTGTTTCCAGGGAATTGTTCTTATCTCAACCCACGATCTTTGTCTTTTGCACCTTCAGCTGGAGGGGGTAGGTGGAGTAGCATGTGGTTTTACTGGGAGTACTAAATTAGAGAATACCATTCCTAAACCACGATACTAACATATCCATAAGGGTAGTACTGTCAATAGGCATTATGAATACACAGAAATATGACCTCACATTGATCCATGAGTGCCCTCTCACAGAGGGAGCTGTGAATATAGTCATGACAAGTCTTAGTCTTAGGTTCCCCAGAATTGTAAATAAAGGATATTTCTGTCTGCATCACAAAACTCAACACATCAACTGAGTACCATTTTTAAGACTTATGTTTATAGGACTTCTCTTGGCACAAGGCTTAGACAAAGGTCACTATTTGAATATTTAAAAACATACTAGTTTTGCTATTAAACTGTTTTTTACATTTTCATGTGTACTTGACACCTGCAGTGTCCCACCCAATGGTAAAAAAAAAAAAAATTAAATTTATCCTCTGAAGTCTCTTTGTAGATAATTCCTCAGATAAAGATTTGCTGACTTTACAAAAATAAGAGATAAAATGCTTTGAATTTATAAACTCAGAATTTTAAAGAATAATAAAAAAAAAGACTCAGAAAGCTAGTGGTAACATGGCATTAAAAAACACCATTCAGATAGCATAGTGATAACATAACAAAAACTTCCATTTTGCCTGCACTGTACATAAAAACATTACTTCCATTCCAATAAAAACTAAAGTTCTTCCTTTAAACTATGAAATACCATAATCATTTTACATGCAGGGACATGATATTTTTTACTGAAACATTGAAAACCTTGCCTGTTACCCAATTAAAACTACGTTATCAACCATATTTACCAAATAGGAATGAATCTGACAGAGCCATGGGAATTTCTTTAATATTATGATTTACTGCAAAAAATATAGGAATATTTTAATAAAATATTCAAAGATTGGATTTTAGTTAGTGAAAAATATATAATTTGGGGGGTTTTATTGTTTTATTTTTTCATGTTTGTTAAACTACATAAACTTAACTGTTTAGAATGGAAAAGATTTTTGATCATGCTGAAATTAGACTAAAGGCTTATTTACTATAGCAAGTTAAATATTTATGTTACCATTCGAGTCAAAACAAAAATAATTTTGGTAGTTATAGCTATAGCATTTTTTTTAAATTTTAACAGCAGGCTTAATCCTTACCAGTTACAGGTCCCTGCTGTTTGGTATATCAATATTTTATTGATAAAGGTGTGTTGTACAAAACATAAAAACTTTATATACTCTAAGGGCAAATTACTTCCCTTCCCTCTTGGGAATAGTTTATTTTTAATGCAGTTCTTTATGGTTTTTAATTCTTCATGGGTTCTAGGGCAATTTTGAATTACATACATATTTAATAGTAATGACATCCAGGGAAATATTTTCTGTGGTGAAGATAATACATATATAATAATAGTAAAATATATAATGACAACAGCAACAAAAAATAACTAAGAGGACATACACAATCTGCTTACTGCCCTAAAACTAATTATAGTTATATAGTATCTGCTGCTTTTCTCATCAGACTATGAGCCCCCCCTGGATTGCCATGAACTCAGTTCATGAGCAGCAGAGCCACTGCACAATCACTTGCCTGCTGCCTGTGCCTGCACACCAAATGGAAACGCAGCACAACCATCTGCCACTCCAGAATGAGCCTCCCAAACAACACCATTTCTGCACCAGCAGGGACTTCCTTGCAATGCCACAAACTCACCTAAAAACTGCACCCATGACCAACCATCCAAGTACCTTGTAAATATTCACTACGTTTTGCTTCCACGTGTGCTGTTCTCACAGTAACAACACAGGACACAGGTATTTGCCCCGGCAAGCAACATTTCCCTCCACAAGTCCACACAGTCCCTGCAAGGTTTACAGACTTTCCAGAACCCTCCTCAGCATCATTATCACTTGGTTCATGAATGCTGCCACATGCCAGTGCCCTCCACAGTACCCTGACAACACACTGAGAAGCACAGCATGTGTCCATTGCTCTGAGGGGAAGCTTCCAATTCTCCTGTCCTCCCAAACAGAGGGTCCTTCTTGCAAAGTTGCAAGCTCATCTGATCTCCTGCTGCCTCCAACAGTCCCAGGAATAGCTTGTGAGTGCTGTCACAACACTCTCACAGTAAACTGAAGCTCAGCAAAGATATCAGCCACTGTGTGGCAAAGCTATTCCACCACACACACCACCAAGTATGTTTTCCAGAGAGAACTAGTTCACCTGAGCACACACCTCAGATGCCCCAGACATAGCTCACGAGCACTACCACACACTACTGTCTGATGTATAGGTCTTGTAAAAAATTAAGGCTCAGCAGAGGCAAAAAAGTCTGGGGTGAAGCTTTCACAACCCCTTCGCTAACAGATCCCTTCTCTCAAGGCTATGAGCCAACAAGAAGTCCCGCTGCCCATGTGACCTCACACTGTTGACCCCATAAGCTCCCACCACCCCCACTGGCGTCAGAAAGGCTGGAAGCTTGACCCTCCAAGGGCTGAGCTGCCCCTGCCCCAAAGCCTCTTCTCACAAGGCTATAAACAAGAGGCTGAATGTCAACCTCCTCTTACTTGGCTCATGAGTATCGATGCTCTCACAACAAATAGAAACAGGAAAGGTAGCACTGCTTCAGGATGAGAACAGTCACACGCCGGCGGGCCGGTGAGCCCCTTGTACTGAGGCTGAGCAACCAGCAAGGTACATTTCCCTCCCGAGCTGCCCGCACGGCCAGCAGACACCCGGAGCAGCAGCCCGAGCCCCGGACAGCGCTCCCGCTACCCCGGGCACTGCCGCACACACCCTCCGCACACAGCCCTGCGGCCTGAGGCTGAGACAGGGGACTTTCAGGTTAGATAGCTGAAAACTTCTTTCACTATTAGGGTGGTCAGACACTGGAATAGGTTGCCCAGGGAGATGGTGGAATCACCATTCTGGAGTTGCTATAGAGGTGTCTGGATCTGGGACTAGGTGATGTGTTTTAGGGGTTACCGTGGTAGTGCTGGGTGGATGGTTGGACTTGATGACCTTAGAAGTGTCTTCCAGCCTTGATGATAAGAGAGTAAGACAAGCACCAGCACCTTTCGGGTGAGCCTCTGCCACGCCCCAAGCTACCAAGCCCACTGTCGGGCACAGGAGCTCCCCAGGGCACCTCCTCAGCCCACACCCCGTCCCGCCCCACGGCCGCCCTCGCAGCGGGCAGGGCGCCCACAGGCGATGCCTCCCTGCGGAGCGCGATCCCGCCCCGAGCAGCGCACCGGGAAGGGCATTCCCCGCACATCCCTGCGGGAATCTCCACGCGCCGGCACCGCCCCCGGCCGGCCGCAGCTCAGGGAGGGAGATGGTTTCGGTAACGGAGACAAGCAGCGACAAAGGGGCTGAATGCACCCGACGCCTCTTAGCGCATCTCCTGTCCCTCCCCAAAGGGCCGCGTCCCCTCCCGCTGCCCCTCGGTCTTTGCCCAAGGGCAGGCAAGACCAGGCCAGGCCCTGCGGGAGCAGGAGGTGCCCCGACCTGCCCCGATCTCCCGCTCCTGCCCCCGGCGCTGCGCTCTGCCGCGGGCACTGGCGTCACGGCCGCGGGCACTGGCGTCACAGCCCGCGTTAGGCGGCGCCCGCGGTGACGCAATGCCCGCCCCTCCATAAGCACCGCCTCAGGGGGGGTGGCGGCGNGTTCCCGCCCGCTGTACCCGGCAGTGCCCCCCCAGCCCTGTCCCGGTAGTGCCTCCCCAGCCCGTGCCCCCCCAGCCCTGTCCCGGCAGTGCCTCCCCAGCCCGTGCCCCCCAGCCC
>VXBX01001934.1:794371-818645 GCA_013400415.1 Scytalopus superciliaris | reverse complement strand
CCCAGCAGCAGGCGCTCCCCTGCGCTCCCGCGGGCGGCTCTGGTGCCGCTGCCGCCGGGCCCCGCAGGGCCGGGGGCCGCCTCACCCACCTTGGGCGGTCCTTGCTGCTTGTTTGTGTTTTCGCCCGTGCCGCGTGTGAGCGCTGGCGGTGTTGCTCAAGCCGTTCTTAACGAGAAGGGTGACTTTCGTGGGGTGAATGTAACGCTGATGCTCAGGGTTCGGGTAAAACGTGTGTTGATGCTATGCCAGTCACCAGTACAGGGTCTAACATCAGTACCACTTGCTGACACTTTTACAACTGGTAAGCCTCTTTCACTGTGTTTTTCAGGCCATTCTAATTTTCTGCTGGATTTATGTGCGCAAGTATCAGAGTCGGCGGGAAAGTGAAGTGATTTCTACCATAACAGCGATCTTTGCCTTGGCGGTTGCGCTTATCACATCAGCGCTTCTGCCAGTGGACATCTTCTTGGTTTCATACATGAAAAACCAAAATGGTACATTTAAGGTACGCACTTTTAAAAACATTAGTTGCCTGTTTAAAAGAAGCACTTGTATTGCAACAGGATGTCTTGAGTTGTCCAGGTGTTTAAAACCAATGCTTCTACCTGTTTTAGTGACTGAGTTTTTTCAAAGCTGGGTACTAGTACTGTGCATACAACACTAAGCTCTCTAATTTAAACTGGATTTCAGTTATCACTTCTATTATTTATCTTAGATATTCTACTCATTTCCAAGTGCTCAATCCTTCTGCTGTTCAAAAAAGAGTGAGTGTACCATCCTGAAGAGATAAACGGATTGATTAAGTGTTGGTTTTTAGTGCAGTGCATGATAAAGGGGCATTGAGTAGTAAAATTTTTTTGCATCTTTCATTAAAACCAGGCTGCATTACTCATTTGTCATTTAGGATTGTTTTCATTGTCTTATTTGCGAGCAAAGAAGTTGATATGGAATCATTAAGACTTTATAAAGTTTTACTGTGTTAATCTACCTATAACTTTAAACCTGAATTAATAAGCACCCTTTTGAAAAAGGGAAAGCTGCAAAAACCATTGGGGGAAGGGAATACAGAAGTATCTTCTCTTGGCTGATAGACTCTTAACAGAACCTACTGTGTTTATAAACTGTAAGGGGTTGCTGTGCAGAATGGATTCTTAATGAGATGAGTAATTGGTGTTCTCTGCTTTTAAGCATTACTGTAAGAGTTCTTCCCAATGCTTCAAGTATTGCCTTTGTAAGTTTTGAAATAATGTTCTTGGAGGTAGTGGCCCAGTGTCTTTGTGAGTACGTGAGTAATGAGAGGTTAAACTGGAGCACGTTGGTAACTCGAACAACTTACTTTGGTTTGGAGTCTACCTGGATCTATAGTAAAGGTTATGATCCTAAAGCAGCTGATAAGAGTGGAAAAATGGTAAATGCCTGCACAGTAGACTCAAAGACTGTGTTCTCTTACAGCCCTACTTCCAAAGGAAAACATAGGTCTTTCCATGTTGGTGATAATGCTTCAAAACTAGGTTGCAGCTATCACAGTAATTTTTGGTTGGTGCTTATATAAATGTCATATATAAAGTCATAAGAAGCCTTTAGAATTGAGCTGGAATGTGATTATTGTCTTTATTGCTCAGTAGTATTACAAAATAAATGAAATGTTATTGTTAAAAGTTTGTGTCTTCAGACTTTCTTTGTTCAGAACTGAAGTGGATATAGAAGATGGAAGTGACCTTTCCTATGCTGGGATTCTAGCAATTCAATGAAAATAATACTTAGTATTAAGAAATACATTGAGCTGTCTGGAGAAATAACCATGATGTAACTAGATCCAGCTGAAAAATGCATGTCTGATGGGGACCAAGCACAATGTCCTGTTACAAAGGAGGCCCGTTTTGCTAATATATGCATTCCCTGATTTGAGAAACAAACCTGTGAGAATAGGAAGCCAGATGTGATCATGCAGTCACAACAGTCTTATTTAAGGAAATACAAATTACTAGAAGGAAAACTGCTGTACTTGAAATACTGTTTTTCCTGAGCTAAATTTTCTTGTTAATGGCCCAATAGTGTGATATGATGATGTGGGTAGATTGTCTTTAAAAATTGTACCTGAGAGCAGGCTTTCATTTTGTAGTAAAGCTTTTATTTCTGTAAAGTATCTTTTTGCCTATGCTTCTCAAGCTACTGGTCCTGCTTAGTTCCTAATGTATGCGGGTACTTCTGATGGCCTGTTGAAAGACACTTGCTCCATACTGCCTTGCAGAAGAATTTTTCTGGGTCTTTTAAGTGTCAGCTGAATTGAGTTTCTAGCTTTTCAGCAGTAACACGAGATTTGGTTTTAATGCGTTTCTGTAAAGTTGAGTGGATCTGAAATCAGAGCGTACAAATCTATAGGTAAACACAGCTTTATTGATTTGGCAATTTCAGTTTAGAAGTTATTTTGAATTAGGAGGCTGACAACATCTTAGCATGAGATATTTATGAATTGTTAAACCTTTTAACACTGTCCTGGGTATCGTGCTTCTTTTCTATTACTGCTTCACAGGTAGGACAGACTCAGCTGGGTTCAGAATATTTCCAGGAGGCTATTGGCCTTTTTTTGGACCATTCTTTCAAACTCAATACTTTCAAGACCCTCTCACTATGACTCTGGCAAGAACTTTTTGTTGCTTTGGATGGCCGGAGGGAGTTAAGTCTTTACTGTAGTCTTCTCAGGGACTTTTTGAGGCAGATTCTGTGCCAGGTAGCAGATGTGGATAATGTTCTCTGTGGTTAAACTAGTAGTTCATCATAAGACTTTCTAAGTGGATGATTTTGGAATTTGTTGCAGTGATCCAGGTTCTAGGTAAACAATTTTTTTCTTTATATAGTCTTTTCTTCTACTTCCCAAATGTATTTTCTAGAGTGATGAGAAAGATGAAGATACTTAACTTAGAAGGAAGTGCTACTATATGTAGACTTTCAGTTAATTTTTAATCAATCTGATCCTATTATGAACTTGTAAATATTCTTGTTTTTTCTGTGAACAGACTTGTAGCAAACTAGGGAGAAGAATGTTACACCAATAGCAGAGGTTAAATTGAACGCATTACTCAAAGTTCTCGTTCTGTGTGTGTGTTTGGTGACAAGTGAAGGTGGTGTGTGTCTTGGCTACTAGGATTGGCTTGATGGCCTGAACTGTAGTACCTGAGCAGAGTGCCCTTCTCTGAAGGCTGAAAATTGTGCTGCTTTCTGGAGGAATTCACATTAAGGCATTGTGTAGCCTTTTTCCATTTTGTGTTCTGAGATTCCGTCCTTGATAAGGGCTACATACTGTACCTTGGTCAGCCTTGGTTGTTAACCTTAAGGTGCTGTGCATTTCAACAAGACTGTTGAAGTACTATTTATACATCCTTTAATTAAGACAAGCTATTCTTTACTATAAATAAGTGCCTTGAAGCATTTGTTATATAATGGTGTCTGTCTCCCATTGTATTTTGAGAGAGTTAACAAGTATTATCTCAAAGCTCTTACAGTGAGTGAATTGAGTAGGTTGATTATTATGAAGTTTTGCACACTAACCGTGTGGTAGAATTCACTGCAGCACCTTTTTTGGAGGCTGGGATTACTTTTATTCATAGTGCTGTTTAAGTAGGAAAGAAGGCTTTTAGTTTTAGTATTAATAAAATAGTTGACTATTACCTTGTAAGTGATATTCTGGTAATATTCATCACCACCACCACTTTCAGCTCAAAGGTTTTTGCTGTTTGCATTGACAGTGCTTTAGTTTGTTTCAGTGCACTTCAATTATATCCAGTTGGATCTGATCTGAAGCCTTCTTTGATTTATAACAAGCACTTAGGAACAGAAGACCTCACCATAGCTGCTTAATGACATCAAATGGCTGCTGGAGTCCAAGTCCTCTGGGTCTGACCTACAAGTCTCAAATATTTAAAACATAAAGAATGCTGTCTTGCAGGAGAAAACAAGGATGCTTACTTTACCACACTGTTTTTCTTTTCTAGTGTTGTTTTGGCAGAAGGCATAGAAGGTGATGAAACCTTTTCATTTTGAAATGTATGGATTCTTGGTACTATATGAAGTTAAAAGCCAATGGCATTTCTTTCTCTGGTTTGACTGAATATGTCACAACCTTTGTGTGTCTTCCTAAGCTATTAGAAGCCAGTTGTCTCCTTAATGATTCAAAAGTAGCATCTGTTTAGTGGGAGATACTAAATAGAATGGTCTGCAGAAGGGATTTTTTTGCATCTTGCAAGGGTGATGGTGGGAGGAGCAACTCATGTAGATGCTCAGAACACAAACCACTAGAAATGTCAGGGATTTTATTTTTAGAAAGGTGTTAGTGGAGAAATTGTTATTGAGTGAGACTATACTTCTTGTGCTGAGTAAGAATTACTACTTAGGAAGTAATACTACTTGGCCAAAACATACATCGCAGCTAGATATGCCTGAGGTATGTATGTTTCTGGATGTTACTCTCCTTCTGGCAGTCAAAATCCCTGCACTATCCTGTTTTGGAGGTAACAGACTGGAAGATCTGAGACCTGGATATGAAACTTCCTGATATCTATTCATGCTATGACCCACTCTCCAGTCTTTCATACAGTATCTTCCTTTTGTTGGCTAAGGTTTGGGAGGGGCTAATCAGCAGAATGACTGCTTCATCTGCATTTGGTGGAACATCACAAATAGTGAAAGCTGTGATGTGACTTAGCTTTAAGCTCTGTTAAGATACATATGCAGAGAATGGGAGCTATCTTTACTGAGTACTGCTGAAACTCTTGTGGCGTTCAGCAGTGGCAGTAGAAATGGAACATTTAATGGGGAAAAATGAATTAATTTCATGGCTGTTCCCCCACCAAAAAGTGGGGAAGGTCAAAACTATCAGATTAACTTGTACTGCTTTCACTGGGGGAAGTTACCTGTACGTTTTGAATAGCAGTGTTCTGTTGAGGTATGTTAACATAAGTCACTAACTGGACACAGTTACTGGGAGGAGGAAGACTGCTCAGTGATTACTTGGGGAGCAAGTGTTCTTCGTAACTAGTTTTCTATGAATGTAGTTATAAAATGAATCTTAAGAGGGAGCTTTACTTTGGTTTTAGGATTTAGGTAAACTGTGAGTGTCTTAAACTGTTGTTTTTTTTTTTGTTGTTGTTTTTTACATCCTTACATAGCAACATTTTACTAATGTATTTACTTTTTACATTTGTAATGGTATTTAACATGACTTACGTTAAGGAATACTTGTGTAATAGCTTAATGTAGGTCATAATATTAATTGCAAATATCCTGGCAGTTTGTGACGTCCCTTATCTATCCATACAATGTGTTATTACAGGTATTTTCAAGGTGATGTGTTATATGCTTGCTAAACTGCATGGAACAGAATGAAGTACAGCAGAACAGTGCAGAGTGCCTAAATTCTGCAGGTCTTAAGAGAATTTGTGGTCACATTTTCAACCTTAAACTGTTGCTGAAGGCAGTAATGAATTCTCACCTTCCTAATCTATTGTACTTCTAAGGTATTTGCTGTATATATTGTAAGTTTAGGTTGTAATGAATGGAGAAGAAAAACAGCCTAGGTCTAGAGTCTGTCCAGATGAGTTCTTGGTGAGTCCTGGATGTGCTAGTTCAGTAAATTTGTATACCTAGCAGCTTGATATATGGTCAGTGATGCTGAGAATGTCAGCTCTGACACTCACTAGGTACCACTGGTTCTGGCTTTTAACAAGGCAGTACTGCTGTCACTAGCTTTTGAAACAGCTCAGGTGAACTGGTTCCTGCTTTTGAGTTACTGATTGTATGTGCATATGGATAATTTGTCAGTTAGAATAAAGTGTTTTGCCTCTAGTTTATGCAATTGTGGGACTTGAGCAGCTGACTGAAATCTGACATAAATAATGAATTGGCTTGCATTACATTTTTTTCTTGTGCAGAGTAGTGTGAAGTTTGTATGTTAAGGCAGATGTAAAAATGGTGACATGCACGCATCTTTGCATCTTGCCATTTTTTAATTTAAGATAGAACATTTCACTATTTCAATTTGTTTAGTGTATTTCCTAGTATGCTACTCTGGTCTTGTATGCAACTTAGTTTAAGAAACAAAATGAAGAGGAAATACAGTGTTTTCAAGTTCTGTGTCTGTATGATGTTATAAATGCTGTTAGTGCTTTTCTGTAGTTGAAGGAGAAGCAGTTCCCTGGCAGCTAAGTCCTTTTGTATTTCCATTACTAGCTACATCTTTCTGTACAGTGGCTGTGCCACTTTGGTCTTACTGTTGATTTTCTTGGTTGGTATATGTCTTGAGTGTCTCCCTTGCTCATAGGAGAGACCTTTTTCAATGCTTACTTGGAAGCAAATGATGCAAACTGTCCGGTTCAGCCTTGGCTTTCCCTTACGTGTAATTAAAGCAATTTTAAAAATTAGGCAATTTAAATGCTTTAGTGTTCTGCATGTATTAACTTATTCCAATCAAATTCTTTTGGGGTGTATTTTAATACAAATGCCTAGGAATTTTTAGTTGAAATGCTGTTGGGCTTGAGCCTGACAGTCTTCAAAGATTCGGTTTATTTTGTACTTTACAGATAGTTCAGGTGTTGCTTCTGCCCCCATCTGCTAAAATATTTTTCATCCTTTCTGTTTGCTGATTAGCTGTCAAAATGTATGTATACTTTTCTACTCAAATTCCAGTTGGATGATACTCTTAATTTAGTTCAGACAGTGAATTTTGAAAGCTTACTGTAAAGTGACCTACTGGAAGTCTTAATGTAGTAACAAAAAGGAAGGTGGTGCTGACTTTTTGATATAGTAGAAAAATCAAGTGTTCATGGTATGTCATCAAGCCCATGCTCTTTAAGAGTTGGAGTACTGAGAGAACTGATGAAGCAAGTGCCAAAGGTCTTCTAGTCTTATGGTAGCAGTTTTTAAGGAGTATACCTGCTTGTGTTTTCATATCTCTGTATTAGTGGGTGCATCTTTACAGAACTGAAAGTGCTTTACCAGTTTGAAAAGTCTACATATAGAAATTAAAAGGAGCTCTGACAGTACTGGCTATTTTTTTTTTTTCACCAATTCAGTCATGTTAGCATGTTCTCTCTAGACTTTAAAGCATTTTGCTTCTGGATAACTACTTTTTTTCATCTTGACCACATGTAGACTGGATACCACAAGACTAAAACCATTCTGGAATATGTTTAAGCTGTACTGGCAGGCTTGGACCTTTGTATTCAATCCTTGAGTCTGGCTGCCAGCTATTGTTATAAAACACGTAGCTTCCTTAAACCAATAGTTCCCCTATAGAAGGAGAAACAAGGAATGGGTGCAAGAACTTGACTTCAGCCATCTGGCTGACTGCTGTTTCCAGTATAGTTAGGGTTGTATTTTTGCTTTCATTGTTTCAATTCTCTGAATCCTTTCCGGGGACTGAGTAACACAGTTACTGTTATGCTTGTTCAAATAAGAGATGTCAGTGCTGTTTGGTTTGTAGTTGTAGTATTGAAGTTGCTAAATTGAATATTCGTGTTACACAAGTCTTGGTCAATCAAAAAAAGTCAAGTCTTCTAAAAAGGGAGATGATGGCTTAAGCTGAGTGAATAACGGATAAAAACAGAAGTTAGTGAGGTATAACGGAGCATAATAAGAAGTTATTTGTTTTTCTTATGTCTAAGTACTGTTTCATCTGTGTATTTTAATCATCTAATTCATCTGTAAATTTTAATCGAAGATATTCTGTGATAGAAGTGCTGTGTATAATGTGTACTGTGTTCAGCTCTGTGGCCCACAGCACAAGAAAGCTGTAGAACAGAGCCACAAAAATAGTCAGAGGTCTGGAACATCTCTCCTTTGAAGGCAGTCTGGAAGAGTTGGGCTTGTTCAGCCTTGAGAAGAAAAGGCTCTGGGGTGATGTTGTAGCCTTTCAATATACAGAGAGGGCTCATAAAAAAGATGGAGAAACACTTTTGACCAAGTCCTGTAGCGACAGAACAAAACCCAACAGTTTTAAGCTAAAAGTGTATAGATTTCGATTGTCCATAAAGAAGGAATTTTTCATTATGAGGGTAGTAGGTCTCTGGAACAGGTTGCTCAGAAGAGTTGTGTATGCCCCTTCACTGGAAGTGTTGAAGATCAGGTTGAATGGGGCTTTGAGCAACTTAACCTGGTGAAAGCTGTTCTTGCCCATGGCAGGACTAAATCATCTTTGAAGGTCCCTTTCAATCCAAACCGTTCTATGATGATCTTAAGAGACTCTGTTCTAAAGGTACTTTGGGAATTAGTAGAACATACTTGGGAGCTGCCAAAACTACTCCATGTTCTTTCAGGTACAGAAATCTTCCTTTTATGAAACTGTCCTACACTTATTCCTGTTTGCTTAGTATTTTCCTAGTATTTGCCTAGACTGTTGCTAGCAGTCTAGCATTTAATTTTTTTAGATTTAGCTTTTTTTTTTAATCTCTATCGATGTATTTGTGTTCTTTAATGAGTGACTGTCTTGTAGTGTTCCTTTGTTTCATTTGATGATAAATGCTTCTTTATTGCTAGGTCTGGGCTGATGCTAATGTTTCAAGACAAATTGAAGACACTGTACTTTATGGATACTACAGTAAGTATTTTAACTTTTTTTTTTCAGCTAATAGTACCTTTGAAGTCAAGTTTTTAGAGGTCTTACTGAATTATCCCTTTTTGGCTAAACATTAGTCTTATACTTGGTGCCCATCAGGGATTATTTTTACCTTCAAGAGGCCCCTAAAAATGGAAATACACTGAAAGCCAGTCCATGAAGAGGCTTCTGTTATATAATCTGTGGTTAGCATGTTTCCTGTGTGTGTTTAGGGATCCCTTAAGGGAAATGTGGTTTTGCTGTAATGTTTATGATGCTTAACATGGGCAGCAGTGTGAAACTTGCCTGCTGTGTATAAAGTTCATACAACCACGAGTGTGACACATTTAAGTGTTCAGATTCAGCAACTGCAGTGTTCGAAGTTAACAGCTACTGTGAAGGAAGATGGAGTTGAATCAAGAGTGGTAACCCTAAACAGAACTGAAGTAAAAAAACGGACTGAAATGAAACATAATCATAAAATTACTGTTCACCAACCCTCTGCACAGTCTTAGATCAGTTACGAAACTTAGGAGAAGTTTTACTACTGATGAGTGGTAAGGGATAGCAATAGAAGAGTCCTTATCACTGTTTGAGTGAAATGCCTGCTTCAGTCAATGATACAAACTCACAGGTAGCTGCCTGCTTTTGGTCATGTTTCCTCAGATTTGAAGTTTGGTAGTCTTGTAAGACTGTTGGCTCTTTTGAACATTTTTTTTAGATGAGGAAATGATTCCAAAGAGTGGACTTTTTGTTAAATTACACAATATTTATTGCCTACCAGTAACAGTGACAGAAACTAGAATGTGCAGTTTCATACGGAGTGAAACCTGAAGTCAAAAGTATTAAAAGAAACTTCAGTTTTCAAAAAGGAACTTTTAAAAACTAGTTATCTTCCACAAAGATTCTTTACTATATAGTAGTGGAACTGCTTTGTATTTGCTTTCTGCTCTTTTTAGGTCTTGTTAAACAGCCCAAGCATTTCACAACTCCTACCGTGGAATAGTCTTCAAACTCTTCTGTGGACCGTTTTCTATAGATTTGTGAGACTGAGTGATGAGTTTCTGTAAGAGGTTTTGGACTGAGTCTCTTGGTAAATCTCTAATGTATGGAATAGATATGAATCTAAGTTTGGAAGACTGCTTTTGTTTTTGGTTTGTCTGGACAGGTCTATTTGAAAGATTGTAGGAGCAATGTTTTATTCCATGGCATATCCTCCAGATGGTGGTAGAGATTTAAGGATGTTTTTAAAAACTTTTTTGTCATTGTTTTAATTTGAGGTGTTGGTAGACGTTTTTATAACTAGAGCTACACTGAAGTGAACAGTAATAGGTAAGTGGTTTTTCAGAAGTCTCCATCAGTAATATATAAAAACACAACTTCTTGCCTTTCCTGCATCATCTAGTCCTCTGCTGCAGTTGCACAGCATAGTGATATAAAAACTGAGAAGGATTAAGTTAAACAATTCTTCTGGTCTTGTAATAGTATTTGATTTTTTTTTATTTGTATCTTCCTGTAAAAATATTTGATCCTGGCTTTTTTTTTTTAATGAGCAGGATGAGCAGAACTTTTGTAATTAAGGACATGAATACCAGTGCTTTCTTGTGTCTCATGAAAATGCAGTTATAACTATATAGATCCTACTTGACTCCTGCAGCTATACTGGCCACTTATAGTATGAATAATTGGTCCACTCTGCTCATTGCCCTTCAAGTCAATTCTAATTGTAACAAGAATTTGAAGGCTGTGGTTTAACTGATGTTTTATAATATTAAGGATTACTTTGCTACTTGTATTGCATTTTACTGATAAAGCTGTAACTAAATGCAGAAAAGGTTTTTTATTTTTTGCATAGCTGTTAGCCCCCACAAAATGTTGTCTCTCATACCCACCTAGTTGTTTAGCTAAACTGATAAAAAAGTAGAATGAGTTTGTACTGGTACAATGATAAATGAGGTACTTTGAGTGAACCTTGAAATAACTGTTTTTGGAATTGGGATCCCAGTAGCCTAAAAGATTTTGTAAGAAACCAGACTACTCATTGCTTTAAATCAGTGGCTTAGTATGTTAATTCTCCTAAACACAACTGTAATAGAACATGTCTGACAGTACTCGAGTGATTGAAGAATGTTCCATGGTTGGCAGATGCTTGAAAAAAGCATGTTAGTTTGTTTGGAGGGAAACCACTTTGCAGGTGTTATAATTGGAAACAGCCCAACACAATTTGCTTTATACCACAAAGAACTAGAGCAAAGAGCAGGCCCTGATTTAAAACTGAAGTTCATAGAAGTCTGATAATGGAAGCTGAGACAGTGTGTCAAGGCACATGGGAGTTGGTTGACTGCTGCAAGACATTGTATTTGAAGGGTAGCTTCTCAGGGAATAAACAGCGTTTTTATGGGGAAGAACAACAGGCAATTGTGGCTTGCCCTCGGGTAACTAACTTGTGTGAGCTTATGAAAGGTGTTGCTTTTTCTTTTTCATAAGTTCTGAAAAATAAAATTAAAAAAACAGATGATCAGTCTCCTGTCTTGTTGACAGAAATTTGGCCAGATCTTTTAAAATTGCCTTTGCAGTATAATAGCAAGAACCATGTTTTGCTTCTTTAACTCTGAGTTACAAATTTAATTTTCAGTTCAAACTAAATATTCTCACAGGCAGTTCTGTGACTTCACCTGATGCATGAACGAAAAGGTCTGTGTTGGAATTATTTTTCTTGGAAAAAGAAAATCCAAAGCTGCCTTTTTTCTGTTACAGTCCTATAGAGTTACTATGGTAACAAAGTTATCTTAAGGATTCTATGTAAATTAAGTTACCCACACAATTTATAGATAGTATCTTGAATTTTTGTATTTCTTCCTCTTTCCTGTTGGAAGAAATATGCATCAACCCGGTTATGTAATGAGCTAAGTGTGTACCTTATGCTGAATTCAGTGTAGTCTAACTTGGAAGCAAGGATGTTTCTGTGCCTGTGGTTACCTCTATGGGCTGATTATTCTGATGTTTGATTCACAGAATATTCGGAATTGGAAGGGACCCACAAAGATTGAGTCCAGTTTTTAAATGAATGACCCATATGGGAATTGAACGCATGACCTTGGTATTAGCACCATGCTCTAACCAACTGAGCCAACCCACTCCCCTCATTAATGGAGATTTTAACTTGCCTAGTTAACTGGCCTGTTGTGGTCTAGGACTAGTCAAAAAAACAAACAAACAAAAACAAACAAACAAACAAAACCCCAACAAAACAACCCACACGTTTGAGAGAGGCTTGATTTCTGAAAGCATTTACAATATTGAAGTAGTACGACTACTGCTCTAGAATGTCTTAAGAGGCTACATTTCAGAGTCTGAATTTTTAAGGTGTTGTAGAGCCCTGAATGTTATGGTCTTGGCAAATGTGAGTTTATGAAATGATCAAGAACCTGTTTCTCTTCTTATATTGCCATACTAATTCAGCACTCTAAACAGTAGTTACCTTTAACACTTTGAAATATATTTCCAAAGAATTAATTACATTTAGAAAAAAAATCCTGATTGGTACTTAGTTTTGGAGTGGTGATGCTTGATTTGGCTCCTATACCACATTTAGTAAAAATACTGAGGTAGATTTCTTTGAAGCATATGAGTATGATAGCATGTACTAGTCAAGAGGTCACAGACTTAAGTTAGGGATAAATATATTACTTAGTGGTGGAAAGGTGCTAATTAGTTATGCAAAATGAGGCAAAGATGAAAAATGACCTAAGATCATAGGATTTTGTGGTCATGGGTATTTTTACTTAGCTCTTTGAAGGTGTGATTTTTTTGCTTGCACAAGCAGCCTTTGTTGTGTGGTACTTCTAACATTTTTGAGGGCTTGGTAAACTATTCCAGGTGTAAGAGTTAAATGCACAGAGGTACCCCCAAAATACTAGGCAGTGGAAGGATTTAGGAGAATTTATTTTTCCAAGTCAAGAACACTTAACATCTCTCACTACAAAGCAACACTAGGCTTAAAAAACATGTGCTCAGTGTTCTTCTCAAGGCTTTTTTGTCCCCAGCCCCACCCCTGCACTGTGGGGCTTTCAGACATGTCTGCAAGAACTTATCTCCTCTCATACTAGGGAGTCAGCTTCTCTGGAATGCAGGAGGAGCAAACATCTAAAGTTGTCTGGGAAAGATGCCTCGTTGTAGACAGGAAAGCTTACTTACACTAAATACACTCATGTAGTTGCAATAACCCTTCTGGAAGGGTCTTCTGCATTTACACCAAGGTACCTTCCTTGTGGGATATAAAGACTGTACCACACTACTTGATGGTTTTTAGTTTGTTAGGAGTCTTCTGAAGTGTTCATAATGTAAGGCACTTAAAATTATTGAAAGATTCTGCTAAATAATGATGTTCTAAAACCTGTGTAACATGTAATACAGAAAATTGAAGATTTAAACTTGAAATTTATATCTGACATTAGTCTTCATATCACTGTCTAATCAGTCCAGTTGGTTTTGGCCAGCTGTCCTAATGCCTTCAAAACTTGCCACTTAGTATTTGTGAAGACATAGGTGTGAAACTTTTGTTCAACTAAGTGGTTTAAAGTTTCTTATGATCATCTGTGCATCAAAATAATATGACAGTAGGACTGTTTTGGTTTAGTGGCTACTCAGATAAGTGTCTGTTGCAACTTCCAATTAGTCCTCCCTCTAAACAAGGAATGTGAAATGATGACACTATATTGCTACAGCTTGTTTTATTTTGGGAATTTATTTGAGGTCATCAGTGACAGAACCATTCCTTTCCTTGCATTAATTGTAGAACATCACCTGAATTGAGCCCAGTGATCAAAATAGCTTTAAATTTGGTTTCTTATCTATATTTTCTGTGTACAACTTGTTAGGTGGCATAGCTTGCTTTTCTTCACTCTCCTCTACAGTAGCTCTTCTGCAGTGTGCTAGTACTGTACATCACCTGCATATGTGGTAGGATTCTTGGCGTGTTCTGCGCAAGGCCAGGAGTTGGACCTGATGATCCTCATGGGTCCCTTGCAATTCAGCATGTTCTACGATTCTAGAAGTTCATTACTTTTAGTCTTTTTATTATTCATGAACTGAAGATAGATCTGAAGTCCTTAGTCTAAAAGGGTTAATTCTATCAAGTCCTTTGGAGTTAATAAAAGACTAATAGTTCATATACTGTCTAGTGAATTTTATTAACATTTCAATGCTTGAAATTAGTAACAGAATGAGAGGAAACTAATATTTTGTTCTTTCCTTTGAATTACTATGCAGTAAATCAAGTGCCAATATAACTTTGTCTGTTCACTTAATTAAATTATTTTCTAGCCTTGTACTCGATCATACTGTTCTGCGTCTTTCTGTGGATTCCCTTTGTCTATTTCTATTATGAGGAGAAGGAAGATGATGATGGCAACACATGCTCAGTAAGTTTACTCTAGCAAATGGACCAAGCAGTGGAAAGAGAAGTGAATACAGCCAAAAAAATGAAAGGAAGAATGATTGTCTGACTTAAATACTTAGAGTGTTAATACAATTTCTAATTCTATTACAACAGTTCCTTAAAAATACTGGAGTAGCTCTTAGTAAGACTTAGTCTGACATTGTCTGCTTTAAGCACTGTGGTCTTGCATGAAATTTAAACTTTAGTGAGTTACAGAAATATAGATGTTAATTACTTGAATTCTTTAAACTTGCTAGAAATTCTTCTGAGCTAAATTTCTTCTACAGGAAGTAAAACTTCTAATGTGAGACTTTGTTTAAAAAACTACCTGAACAGGTTTTAAAGTAGAGGACGGGAAGATTAGGGTGATTCTGAGATGAATGCTCAAATTTAGTGTCTTTTTACTGAAGTGTTTGCATTTTTTTCTTGAAATAGGCAGTAGTAATTTACCTGAATATAACCACTTGGTTATATTTGTAATGCACTGAAGATTTTTGAAATGCATGACCTTCAAGGGAATACAATAAATGCATGCCAGTAAGGTTCTAGCTTCTCAACTGAAAATACATTGCTAAAGAATCTTCCAGTCATTGATCGTGATTAGTTTCCCCTCTACTCAGTTGTAATCCTAGCACAAGAAGAGTTCTAATCATAGCCATAATACAGAGTATTGGTAATTAGTATTTGCTTTGAGTGTATTTGTACTGAACAAATGTACTCTGGCTTCTGGCCACAGTTGCTTAAGTGCATAGCTTATGATGGAAGTATAAAGCAATGTCATTGTTTGTAGTTCTTCTAGAATGTGTATTTCTGACTTACCTAAACCTACTCATGCTTTTTATAGAGGCTTTTTTGTTGAATACTAGTTATGCAAAGTATACTTTTTCATAATTTGAACAAATCCCTTTGGATTTGATTTTATGTTAATGTATGAACTTTCTCTTTAATACACAGCAGGTTAAAACTGCACTCAAATATACTCTGGGATTCATCACGGTTTGTGCAGTTCTTCTCTTAATTGGGTAAGTATTTGTATTGAACACTGTTCTATGCAAGATTTATTTAGCAAAGTTCTCTTCTCTGCTTCTAAGAGGTAGATTATGATGCACTCAGTCTGTATAATGAACCATGTAGCTTAGTGACTATTTGGGCTTAAATATCCTAACTGGGATCTGAAAAGAAAGAGTTGAAATGGAAACTAAAATGGTTATCTTAATTGTAGAGGTACTTGCATTTCCAAGTTGTGACTGTGTGCAGTGTGAATGTTATCTACTGAACATGATGGGTATGACACTTAGAACTATATTAATACCTTGGTGTACAATGGGGAGTAAAAAAATCTGCGCTTGTTCTGTTTTCTACCTCTATCAAATGCTTTAATGGACATGGCAAAACAGTTTTTTAGGACTGTGGTTAGGAGTTATGTGCCATATTTTCCTAAATGAAAGTGTTCTCTGAAGGAACATAAGTATAGTGTGGAGTTATGCTTGATGTAATTGTGTCTTCTATGATAAAGATTTTGCTGGCATTTGTTTAAAAGGCAGATATTGCTGAAATGAATAACTTGTTTGCAGGAAGTGCTGTTTTTCTGAAACTCCAAGCAGTATTATAAATTCAATTTCAGAGCACCACTAAGCATGACATAGACACCAGTATTGAATGTTTCTAGTGTCTGCTGTGTCATAAGGTTTTTAGCATTTTGACTGCAGGAATAAAATCAGTAAAAATTACAAAATGTATGCTAAAATGATCCATGTCGAAGTACTGGACGGTGAAGTGGAAGGTAGAGTGAAATTAATGCTTCTATTTGTAGACCCTCTTTTTGGAGTTATGTTTTAGTTTTGATAAACATTAAAGGTATGTTTCTGATAAATCTGTTGTCCTTTTAAGTGAAAGTATTTGCTGTTACAAGAGACTGAAGGAGTTTGAATCAGCTTAATCATGGTCTAGAAATATTACTCAGACTTCTGAAAAAAGCTGTTTCTGACTGTTAGCTCACATCGTAGGTATACACAGATGTACTGTATAATATATCCAATTAATAAAATTTAGTATCTCTAGTAGGTGTTAGCTGAATCCTCAGCTGTAAGCATGTTTGGTCCTCTCTCCTAGTAAGATAGAACTTGGTTCTTGACTTCCTAATTGTCCTCTGTGCAGTTAGGCTTATTCTTTAAAGTCTACACAACCTGTTAGTTATAGCAGCTTACACCATCCCCTCTGATACTGTGCCATATGACAGTGAGATTGACTTGCAAAGCAGAGACCTGTAGTACTTGGCCTTGGACTCAGTTACTGAACATGGCTTCTCCAGAGGTGCAGACTTGAAATGCACAGATAAACAGCAGGGGTATCTGCTGCAGGGAGGCAGGACTCCTTTAGATACTGCTAGGGATTTGGGGACTTCTAGTTTCTAATGGGAATGGTTTTAAGGTATTATACAGAGGCGGTTACTTGCACATTCTTAAGGTGGTTAATGATGAAACAGCATTGTCCTAATGCCCTAAGAATAAAGTACACTTGCTGCCTAAGATGCTGCTACAGAACAATGTAATCCTTGTATTTCCCTTTAGGGGAGACTGCAAGGCTCCCTTACCGGGGGAAGGCCTCAGTTTTGGAAGCAACTGAGGTGACTGTGCTAAGGGAAAATGTGAACTCTCTAGTTCTAGCATGGTTATATATATGTATATTTAAATAGCATGTGTTTATTTGCATGCTTTTTCTGGAGAAGTATCTGGCTTAGAATTAGTCAGCTGTTTTCAAGGCAAGGGCAAAGAGTGGCTTTAGAAGTCTCAGTGTGATAAGAAAGAGATGCAAGTGTTGGAACTGAAACTTCGATGTAAGGGATTCAACTGAATGTGGTAGTGAAAACCAGTCTTGCAATACTGCCTACACCTGACAGAAGCAGGGGATTTTCTCATGAGTGATCAGGATTAGAGCAACATCAAAACAGATGGAACTTTACATACTGGATTTAACTCTAGTTGACTGGGTTTAATGGATTGGAATACTCATTCACACAGGTTACAATGTGAGAAGAAGGGTTGGAATACTTCCAGTTAAGTGCCTAGTAAGTGGTCTGTCTTCCTATGCTTACATGACTCGTGTCTCTTGGGCAGACAGCCTCTGTTCTGATTGGGTTAGCAAGTGATCTGTATAATTAAAACAGGTCAATAAATAGTCTTGGAGGTCTACATAACAAGTTCTCCTTTCCTGGTCAACATTGCTCAAAGAAATTGTCAAAGCTGTATTGAGTGCAAGGTTTAAGAATTTCTTACTCTTACCAGGATGTTGACCTTGCTCCACTGGAAATCTTTATAACTGTTTTGGGAAACGTGGCACAGAACACATACAACCTTGGACGCTTTTGCTAAATTGATAACACAGGTCAATGAGCAAGATGTTATGGTCTAAAGTCTTATCAGGAGTAGTGTTTATACTTCTTACTCCAGTTGTCTTAGTCTCTTGCTGTGGCAAAAGTGTGCATGTCTATAACACTTAAATGCTCTGCACACAAGTAACTTGATGCGGAGTATCATTAAGAGCAAAGTATTGGACAAATTTATATTGGGATACTCAGAGCTAGTTTTACTTGCAATGCCTTTCCTTTCTCATAAGTTACTTACTTTTCTTGCGTTTTCTTTAAATGGTGTGTGCTTGTCAAGGGGCTTGACACATTAAGGTACACTTACACAGCAGCCTGATACGAAATAAAATGTTTGCTTATGAGACTAGTGAGTGTTTGGTTGTGAAAGAAATGCTTCTGTTACTGTTTGGAATTAAACTGGTTACCCTAAATTTTCTAGAACCATTGGCTCTTACAAAGTTATGAATACATGTCTAATTAACCTATAACTAGTTATGCAAATTATGTCACAGAACTGAGGAAGGTGTTTAAGGAAATAAGTTTGTCCAGTGTGTTGGAAAATAATTTCCTAAGGTTAATGACAGTCTTTAATTTAAGGATCAGACTTTACCCATCTATACCTGTGTGTTATTAGCCCTGCCAAAAGTTAGTAGTTTTCAACTGCTTGTCTTGAATTTGCTTTTTGTGTTCTGCAGCCTAGATATTGATCTAGATCTTAATCATAATGTACTCAGGATGTGTTTTGAACAGCGTAGCAGTTTGCTTCTACTCTTAAAATTACTGCAGTAATACTCCTGTTTGTGTCCAGAGCTCCAAATGCCAGACATCACAGCTGAGCTTCTTGGTTTGCTTACTTTACCTAAAGTCTCAGCTACAGTTTTAAAACCCTGCACTGGCATTTGTACTCTATTCAGTCACTGTATTGCATCACAGTCATGACAGGTAAATGGAGTTATTTGGCATGGAAACTTCTCATGCTCTGGATGACTACTGTGGCCCTCAGGCTGCATTGACCATGTAATCAACCCAGCAAAATAGCCAAGGCTTTTGTCAAATTTCTTGCTTAGTGTGCATGAAGAATAGGCAATAAGCTGCTGTGTGCTGTGCTGGTGCAATAGATAGGCTGTGTTTTGGAGGTGCTTTGGGATGGATTCAGGTCTGTAGATGGCTAGGCATGCTGTCTTGTGCATGGAACCTGAGCAGGAGCAGAATCAGATGTGCCTCTCCTCCAGGTAAGATCTGAGTAGTAATTGTAGAGTCTTTATATGTATACAGTGGCTCCTGCTCTGATTAGTGTCCTTTGTGACATGCTGGTTGTAGATAGTCTCAGCAAAAAAAAAAAAAAAAAAAAAAAAAAAAAAAAAAAAAAATCCTACTGCTCTCAGGGGAAAATAGGCAAGCAAGTCATAAATACCTTAAGATGATGTTCTACCTCATTTGTTCCCTACATGTGGTTCACAGATAGCAAATCCATAGTGATGCTAAAATAAAAAGAATTTGAGCTCACTCATGTTCTGAGTCTCCTATTTTAACCCTTTTTAGCAAATAACCTGCAATTACTTGTGCTTCTATCTCTTCTAAGTAGGAATGCTGCCTAACTTGGTTTTTGATACCTTTGTTTTCATTTTGTCTGGGTGCTGTTTTATAGGAAGAACTACTGCTAGAGACAGATGAAAGAACAAAATCTAAAGACAAGAAGCATGTATCAACTTAAATAAATACTAGCCCTTAATCTGCACAATTAAGAAGCTATAAATCAAATATTTTTTAGAAATTAAGATTTTAGTTTTTAAAATGTCAGCTTTTCTTGCAGACTACCCATTTGGTTTTGGTTTGGATGTGATAAGTGCACACAGTTGGTTTAGCCCTCACTTTTGAAAGATAAGCATACGTTTTGTACTTGAAGTTTAAGACATACTCCTGGATATGTGTATTTGAAGTAGGAATCTAATTAGGTGCTCCTTCTCATACAGGTCTGAAAGATACTTGTGAGCATTCTTTATGGACTTTGTTTTGGGTTATCACATTATTTACCTAAAATGTTTCCCTTCAAGTCTGACTTCCTTGTGACTTGTAGGCATCCTGTTTTATGTCTTGAAGCTATTGTTTCAGTGGGTTTTTTGGTATGGAGGTAGTGATTTTCCAGATGCTATGAAACCAGCTGTTTAGTCTACAGAGGTGCTGAAGAGTTCCTCTTTTAATTTGACTTCAGATGGTGACACTGACAACAGGAAGCTTTCAACTAGGGGCCTGTTCTACCTGACATGGCTCTCTGAGTGCCCTTTGCTCTAGTCTGTTTATTGGAAAATCAAAAACATTTAATGAACTTCTCTGCAGTTCAGTTCTCTAGGCCAACTACAGAGGAAAGAATGGAATGTAGCAGTGGTAATAATGGAAATAAACATGTCCCTTTAAATTTTAATGCTTGTTTTGGAAACAGTTGTTGTATTTTAGCTTTCAGAAGTGTGTATTTAAAAGAGAATTGGTCTCAATTGATGCTTAAAGTTTATTTGCTCCTCTGTATATGAATCAAATCAAGCTGGTAAATCAGCTTAATACATCTTTTAATGATACTTGAGTGTAGGGCCCTTATCTCTTTTAGGATTGGTGAATAGAAAGTCAGTTTTTCGTTGACCTCAGGCCTGACTCTGCACATTCATACATGTACTCTGCTGATCTAAATAAAGTATTTGAGGGGAATGTGAATAAAATGAAATATCAACTTCAGAATTTTTTAAGCCTAACTGACGAAACTTCAGGAATGAATGGATTTGTGTTTCTTAATTTGGAAGTAGAATTCTTTTTAGTATTTGACTAATTAAGGTAAGAATGGTAACTTTTTTTTCTGTATTACAGTGCCTTTGTTCCTTTGGATATTCCCAACAAGAAGAATTCCACAGAGTGGGAGAAAGTGAAGCTTCTGTTTGAAGAATTTGGAAGTAGTCGTAAGTATGAAATTTGTTGTGAGCTTTGCATAAGTTGCTATTAACTTATTTTGGCACACTTGCCATTGACTGAACAAGACGATTAACTTCCTTGGTGACTGTTTTGGAGCTTGGCTTTAGCCTCCTACCTACACTGAGTTTTTGCTATGAGATTCAGAGAAAAATAACTTAGAACTGTCTTAAATACACAGAGAAGAGACACTGGCAGTGTCTGCTTTGAGTACAGTCCCCATTTGATAGCAAGGGTTACAATGTTGTGTCTTCTGATATTAATGATGGTGAGAGAAAGGTACTTTTTTCATTAGTCTTAACACAGCTCTTAAATGCTGCTTGGATGCTGAAGTTTGCTGACTTTTAAGGTATGGTGAGCATGTATCTTGTTGTCTGACAGTCTTCAGTTGTTTACCTATTGGATTTCAATATTGCTGTTCACTACAAGAATGAGAATAATAAGGGGCTTTGTCTGTTTAGACAGGAAAATCCCATGGGTGTTAGACATGTTCACTTTGCTCTCCTAGTACTCTCCCTTTCTAAAATTATTTTATTTGCATTTCTTACACTTCTTTATCCTAGGGCTGCAAAGAACTATTGTCAAGGCCAAACTCCAAGAAATAGTATTTAACCCTTAGCTTATGCAGTTCATATGTTTAGCTAGTGCAATTCATGTGTTTCCTTTTCAGGAAAAAGGAGTGAAGGAACTGTTTTATAGGTGAGCTAGGACAGGCTTGATGTCACTTAGCAAATTTATCCAAAAAAAGGTAACAAAAAGTTGTCTATCAAACATTAATCCCAATGCATGAGTACTTGAGTGTTTTGTGCCTTGTTGTCTGTGTATCAGAGTATTTGCTTCTGTGTGAATGTTTTAGAATATAATGATACAAGCCTTTGTCAAGTCATATTCTGCATTATTCTAGGAGTTTTGTACTGACTGAAAGGTCCCTGCAATGATATTACTGAGATCTGTCAGTGCTTCAGGGCCCATCAACTTTGTACATAGAGCTTGAAGTAGTCTCTAACCTGATCTTCTTCCACCAAGGGTACCTATTCCTTCCAGCCTTCCCCCCTGAGCTCTTGAGCCTGCGTTTCCTGAAGTCTGGTCTTGCTAGTTAAAGACTGAGCTAAGAGGGCAATTAATAACTTTACAGTGTTCATGGGTAAGTCTTGTAAAAGTCCTGTATCACCAGGGCCTCTGCCCCACTCAGCAAAAGGCCCCTATTTTGCCTCGTCCTTCCTCTTGCCACTTAAAAGACTGAAAGCCCTTCTTGTTTGTTTTGACATCCTTGCAAACTCTTTAATCAACATATGCTCAGTGCTGTAAGCTGTGCTTGTAAGTGTAGCAGATGAGGAGGACAAATCTGTAGCTTATTCAACATTTTGGCTGTCTCCTTGTTGGTGTTTAACTTGCTTCACAAAGCTTATAAGAGTGTAGGAATAAGTGCTTCTCAGACTGCTTATACCAATAGTGTCAGTGGTTGAACTGAGATGTAAGCTAATTTTCCAGGCTGCTCTGATATGACTGTAATAAAATATTCATCTCTATAGCTGTTTTTGCTATGAAAATACGGTATAGCCAATGTTTATTTTGAGGAAGGTATAACGATTAAGATGCTGTGTTGAGATGTGAAAGTCTGGTTTTGTTTTCTGACTCTGTCAGCATTCTCATGTGACTTGTAATTTCAGAGGATAATTCAGACTGAAGAGACCTCAGGTCACGTAGTCAAATCTGCATCAAGAGGGAAGCTGTAAGGTCAGAGAAGGTTGCTCAAGGCTTTATCAGCTAGCTCTTGCAAACCTGCTAAGTTTGGAAATTCTTTCATCTCATTGTGAAACAAGTCTTCCCCTTACTCAGTGTGGGCTTAATGCTGTCATCCATTGTCTCATGATGGACAAATACAAACTGCTGAAGAGCCTGGGACCCACCCCTTTGATAAGCAGACAGGCTGCATTAAGTGTCTGCAAAGCTGTTTCTGTTCCAGGCTGAACAAGCCTGGCTCCCTCAGCTTCTCTGTCCAGCATGTGCTCCAACTTCTGACCAACTTAGTTCTCCTCTTGCTCAGATTTACCAGTCTTATCTGTAGCAGGGGCATCAAAAGTAGTTGCAGCCTTCCTTATGTAGTCCCTTCCTTTAATAAAGGGGCATTCTTCTGTTGATACAGCCCAGGATGCAGTTGGAGTTCTGTGCTGGCAGGGATCAATGCTGGCTTATCTTCAGATTGCTGTCTTCCAAGACCCCCTTGGGTTTTTATAGAGCTACCCCACAGACAGTGAATCTCTGCAAAAGGTTCTTTTGTCTTCCCATTGCTGGAGAAATAAGGACAAAATACTTACCTGTTGTCTTTACTTGTATCTGTTGTCCTGTTTTTATAAAAATTTACTGTTTTCCTTTGTCTGCAATGAACCCAAGAAATACAAAGAACTTGAGACACAGAACAAATATCCAGTATCATCAGTTGATAGTGTAATTATAAAAGGAATGCAAACTTGTCCACTGAGGCAGAACGTGATAATATACTTCTAGTATACAATTACAAGTTTTTCAGCCAGTTAGTTTCTTAATGTTCCACTGAGCATAGTTCATACTTTTAAAACGGATATTAAATGTCAGCTGCAAATATAGAAGGATCATCAAATATGGTGTATAAGTACATTGTGTGATATGTTACAAGTAGGGGCTTTTTCCCCCCTAAGCTTTAGAAGCTCAATCAAATTTTCAGATATTGAAGGGAGAATAGTGCTAGGCTTAGAGTTTGTTTTTGTGTGTTTTTTTGGGGGGTTGGTTATTTTTTTTACATTTTAATCATAGCTTTAGTATCTGAAACACAGGAACATATTGCTTTTAGTTCTGGGGTAGTTGGTATTATGTGGTAAAAAATAGCAAAGGAGAGAGTTGAGTTAAGTTGTATTTGGGTGTGCTGTTCTATCAGTTTTTGGTAGTTTTGGAAGGAGACTTGTAGGGGTAGTCAGAAGAAAGATGGAGCATCTCATGGAGGATCTCAGTTTGACTGCTTGGTGCTATGTCCAGGAAATAAGAATGTAAACTAGCTAATGAATGGAAGCTGGCTAGTAATTCTGTGTGAGGAAGAATAAAAGTTATTGTACTGTAAATTCTCCAATGAGGTAGAAGGGAGGACATGGGGAAGAACACTAAATGCTGTCTCAATTATGACGGGGCACAAGCGTGAAATTGATTGCCGAAGATTAATTTCTGTAATATCCATAAGTTTGTGTTACTAGTTAACCAAAACCACTTGTGATGTGTTCTGCACAGTGATGTTAGGGACAGGCCTGTTGTGAAGCATTATGCAGGAGATTTTTACAAGTTTAATGCCTTTTTGTGTGGTAACTCTTTTTACTATGCCTTTTCATTTCTAGAGTGATACCAAGGCTACAGTAATTCTTTAGTTCCCTTTTAGAACGTTTTCCAGTTTGTAGCTCTGCAGGTACACTGAGTGAAGCTGAAGCCTCTAGTCTGGCTTTTTTTGGAGGGATCCATGCTTGCCTGGTTCTGGTTAATGTTTTAGTAGGAGAAATTAGGTGGTAACGAAGAAAACTAAGTGAACCATTGTGAATGAATGTGAAAATTATGCAAGTTACTACAGCACCCTGAAGAGGCCAGAAATAAGTCTTGAAGAGGTATTAGATAGCTTTGGGAGCAAGTTCATTAGTGGTTAGTCAATAGTTTGACTGAAAGCAACTTCTGTGAGTTTGTAGTCAAGACAGGAGTCTGTCCTGCTTCCTGCTATTTGTGAGGAAGATGTACTGTGGACAGAAAGCTATCCTAGCTAAACTTTTCATCTTACGTTATGGCTGGTAACTATGTCTCAGTCCTTTTCTTTATTCTCATGAACCTACAACTCTGCCAAAGCAATTCAGGGAGAAGGGTTCTTATACATCTACTGTAAGCATATTCAACAGGGTTCTTTTTTTTTTTTTTTTTT
>VXBX01001934.1:705826-794352 GCA_013400415.1 Scytalopus superciliaris | reverse complement strand
TTTTCCTTTTTTTTTTTTTCCAGATGGATTGACTGCACTTTCGTTTTCCATTAGTTCCTTGACTGTGATTGGAATGTTGGCAGCTATCACTTATACAGTAAGTTGCTATGCAAATTTTTTAGCTCTTTACGTTCATGATACTTAGATGTGCTTTCTGTTTTCCTGATAAGTTTTAATCTTTAAGTTCATGTCCTTGCTAATATAACTCTCTTCCATTGCATCCTGGCTCTAACATAGCAAAGTTGTTCCCATGTAGCTTTTCTGTGAATTCTAAGTGCCTCTGTAGCAACAGGTCATGAAATAAATTATTTTGAAGCATTGCCACCCAAGGAGGTGTTTTGTTCTGGGCTGTAAGTGTATAAATTCTCCTAAAACAAGGATATTAGAAGGAGGGAAGAGTGTGTGTCATAACTTGGTAAGGGGGTAAGGTACCTGCTAAATCCTACTTTTGGCCTCTTAATTGAGTAACAAGCATAGCTAATGACTTTCTGTCTCCAGCTGGTTTAAGTTATAGTGGAATTATGGGAGGCAGTTCAGTACAGGTTCTTGGATGTGTCAACCCTGACAACTCAGTGGTCATCAGGGTCTGTGCAGTAGGTAGGAGAACAATTGGGTGACTAGCTAGTGGATATCTTAGGTGAGCTGAATTGCTCTCAGCCTCATTGACTAAGTACTTTAACTTGACCCAGATCATAAATTTTATTACTTTAAGCCGTTTTTTAAAGTGACATGGGTCATTAAATGATTCAGGCTACTTGTTGACATGTAGATCGTGATGGTCTAAAAAGATCCAGACCTTCACTTAGCCTGTAATAATGTCAGCTTTTAAATTTGTTTCCCTTTAGTATAGAAGGGATCTCTTGTTCAATTGTATTACATTATGGAATAGCACATGTAGTG
Source organism: Scytalopus superciliaris (assembly GCA_013400415.1). Lineage (NCBI taxonomy): Eukaryota > Metazoa > Chordata > Aves > Passeriformes > Rhinocryptidae > Scytalopus > Scytalopus superciliaris. The sequence goes on along the minus strand of VXBX01001934.1, from coordinate 793,452 downwards.
CTGTTTTAACCTCCATGAGACTAACATTAAGGACAAACTCATTAGCTGGGAGAATATCAGTGCTTTGTTCAAACAATTAAGCATGGTTTTTATAACTGTTAGCAAACATCCAATGTGAAATTGTGAAAATAAAGCAAATTTTTTCCTGACTGAAATGTAAGCAGTGTATAAGAAAAATGCACGCTTTGGGTGTATGTGGCACTTTGTGCTCTGGTTTAATGGTTATGGTGGTATGCAATCAAAGATTGGACTTGATATTGGAGGTTTTTCCGAACCTTAATGATTTCCTGATTCTTGGAGGTTTATCAGTTTATTGCTATTATTTTCTACTTCTAATGTTATTTGTTTTTGAACACAGATGGGTTGTAGACACCATTCAGCTGAGCATTACGATATGTTTCTGTCCTCAGCAGTAGCTGACTTGCATCACTGTTCAATAATTTCAGTTTTCTGTGCTCTGTTTTCTCAGATGAAGACAATACCTTGGTCTTCAATGTTATTGCCTTAGTCTTAGTATTTGTGTAAGTCCTTAATATACTGAGTCATAAGTGAAACATCAAGCATGAGAACTAAGTTTTACCTTATTTACTAAGCCTTTAGGCTAATTTGTTCCTTTGAAAATGTCAACTGAGCTCTCCATGCCTGGAGCATTAAATGATTTCCTTTATTTTTAATTGCTGTGTTTTGTTTTTCTGAAACTATTCCTTCTGTTTTACAGTAGGTAAACATTAAGGCAGGGTGGGAGAAATGGAGGAGCTATTTTGTAGAAGTTTTGGGGGATGTGCTCACACAGGAGAGGGCTGTTATCTACCTCTGATGTTTTTTTGGTCATTGTTTTCAAGCAGTTGTAGAATCTTACGCTGAAACAGTGAGCTGGCTTTGGTATACGGGTGGACTGAAGTATAAATGTGGCAGACAGTGAAAACCTGTTCTTGAAGTTGGAACAGGAGTAGGTTTTTTTTATGCTCTAGTTTTTTTGTAATACCTTGCCCATTGTCAATGATGATCAGGCTTCCATATGTGATTTCCACCTCTTAACAGCATGAGCAATGCTGTTCTTATGGTCGTGAAGAGTGAATCGAGTGTGACCTTGACAGCATGTGAATGCCATGTACCTGCCTTCCAGTTTATATTGTGGGCTGGACTTTTCCCAGTGGTTTGACATAATGCAGAATTTAGTTCAGTGGCGAAACGTTAATGGGCTGTGGCACTTGCCTAAGTCGAAGAGAGCGATTGGCCCAGAATATAGTCTCAGTCTTTACCAGTTTGGATTTCTGCACTCCCTCCACTTCAGAGAAGAAGCGTGATTCTGGAAGGGAATAACTGTCTTTCTCTTGGTAACTTCACACTTCTTTGTGTTGTGGCTTTTTTGCTGTGTTAGCCTAGTATAAAACTCACCTCTAGATGAGACTAAGATGCTAGTGCATGGGCAAGCCTCTGAGGCATTGTCTGTAATTCTTGGCAGGTTTTTAAAGCCAGAGGCAAGCAAGTAGTTAAGCTCTTGTGCTTTTCAGATACCGTTCTGCATGCTTATCAAATTGTTTGTCCCAGTTTCCAAAGGTCTTTGTGCTTAGTCATCAAACCACTGTTTGATCATCAGTTGTAGATTTTATTTTTTTTAAACATGGAAAGAGAATACTATTACATAGGAGTGAACGCAAAAGTAACTATTTCAAAGTTTTCCACAGATGCTTAGCAGATGATGAAAAAAATAATAGATGGGGACACAATGTGTGTATCCAAGTTCCTGCATCTCTGGCCAGAGGTGATTTCAGATCTTTGGTCTATATCAGTGAAGAGCTGAGGATTTGTGGTACAGGCATAACTGAAATTTTTTGATGTTTCAGACTTCTGCATATCCTCAGCGTGTTTCAGTGCCAATTTTGCAATTGTATTGTTAAAGCAAAGTTCAGGCCAGATGTCCCTGGTCTTCTGTATACTCATATTCACAGTGAAGGAAAAAAATTTATTCTAAATTAAAATCTAATAGAGGTTGTATTGTAATAAGTGATATGTTAGCAAATACTTTCATACTTAATTAAAAATTACTTTACTTTGAAGGCCTACTATAACACAGAATACTAAAAATAAATAGGAATACTGTGCCTGCAGTGACTGCAGTTGACTGATTTCATCTTACAGTGTTATTTATGGAAGAGTACCATGAAACAGATGAATCAAGTGATTCTATTTAAGTCCTTGGCAGTGCAATTTATCTGCTCTACAATTAGTTAAACGTATGTTAACAGTGCTGCTTTGTGTGGCCTTCAGTGTGAGGAATTAGATTATAGCTGCTCTGAAATTGAATTTCTGCCTTGTGGTAATATACAATACTGTGAAAAGTTGAGGGGTAAAAAAGACTTTGGCACTGTCAGCAGGTAGCCTTGAATTTGAGTAGAAATTGAGAGCAAAAGCTCAGCTTAGCATGTGTATGCTTCTAGGCTTTCTCTATAAAAGCATATTCTCCTGCTTCCGCAGGAGGAGGGATGCAGTGGGATGTTCTTTAGATTGTACGTGGCTGCAGTTTAAAGTATGGAACTCACAAATTTACCCCAATGACTAATCCAGTTAAAAATCTGTTTTTTAAGTATTGATCCAGTGTTCTGGGCTTCTCTGTAGGCCCATGTTGATTTAATGTATTACTCTGAAGTACATGGTGAGCTATTAATGTAACAAAGAACAGATTTCTTATCCAACCATGCTGTATTGTAGTACTTGATAGGTTGGGATTTTATGGGGGGAAGGTGGCAAATGGGGGACAAAACATTGGTCCAGCACAAAGCTTCAAAGTTGCTGTTAGTTGAGGACTTGGGTTACTGAGTGTGATAGAAAGGTAGATAACACTACAGTTTGATGTAGTTATCATTATATTAGCTTGCTGGGTTCTCTTTTCTTATGGCTTCAAACATCAAAATCACACCAAATTTCATCTAGTGATGCATGCAGAGATGAGCTTTTTTTGTTGTAGTTTGAGGGAAAATGCAGAGTTTGCTTTTTTGTTTGAGCTTTTCCCCAGCATCTGAGTGGCATAGCGTGAAATATGCTGTTAAAACTGAAGCTGCTAAAGAAATAAAACTTACTTAGTATGAAAAGTTATTGAACTCCTCAATTTAGGTGAAATTCTAGTTAAGAATTTGGGGAGGGATTAGCAATAAATATTGATCCTGAAAGCATTTCATCTCAAAGTAAATCACTGGGCAGGTACTAACATGGAATTTAGTAACTTAAGGAGTTAATGTAAAAGCTGCTTCTCCTGGGAAAGTCAAGAAGAAAACTCAAAACTGCATTCAGTGATAACAATACAGAAGATTGTGTTTTTGCAGATGCTCTTAGTTAAAAGCAAGAATTATTATAATTAGATTTGAATTCAAGTTTCGTGCTTGCTATGAAATATCTTCAGGAGTCAACAGTTAATATTTGAATAAAAGAGCAAATTAAATATTTTATGGCATTTCTTAACACCATGTCATTCAAATGAGAATATAAATGAGATGCAAGGAAGATGATTGAGGAGTAAATGAGGAGGAGTAAAAGGAGAATTTAGAGAAAGGATTTTTAACTACACTTTAAATGGGAAATAAATTGGTTTGTTCTGTTTAGCTTCCTGTGTGACAACATTTGGGATAATTCTGCAGAATGTGATGACTGTGGCTTCTGTGGGCCTGTGACAGTGTCTGGCTGTGAGCTGTGTGGTTCTGGTGTCAGAACATTTCTCCAGTAGCGTTGGCCTTCTATAGGAAAAACAGAGCTTCTCCAACAGTTGATTGCGAAGCAAGATGAGAGATGCTTAGCATGATGCTGAACATCTTGACAGTAGTGTATAAGGATAAATTACAGCAGGTGTCTTGGTTGTACTTGGCAAGTGTCTTAAAAACTCCACAGCGGTAAATTCTCAAATTGTTTCCTTACATTTCCCTTGCCTTTTCTTCTGTTATCTTTGTTTTTTGGCTCTAGCCTTTACAATTAGCAGTTTTTTTCTTGCTAAGCTACTTATTTTACTAAGAGGTGGGTACAGATCTGCAGTCTTTGTAGGGAAACAGGGAATGGTGGGTTGTGTTGGTGGTTTGGATTTTTTTTGTTTTGTTTGTTTGTTTGTTTGTTTTTTTTTTTTTTTTAAGTGAAAATGGTGCCTGNTTGTTTGGGTTTTTTTTGTTTTTTTTGTTTGTTTTTTTTTTTTTTTTTTTTTTTAAGTGAAAATGGTGCCTGGCTTATATAGGATCAGTAGGGAAGGTTCTGGAATGGGGTGTAACTTGGGAGGGGTTTAGGGAAGAGCCTGGGAAGGCTGTGCAATAGGAGTCAAGACCCTCCAAAATTGGGAATACAGGGGCAGGTATATACCATATATGGAAATGCTGCCCTGCTGCACGCAGGGACCAATCAGGGGTGGGTTACAAGCCATGAGGGATAGAAAATTCCAGCAGGGACACACAGTGGAACAAAGGAAAAACATATAGCATGATAAAATCCTCAAACTGGGTACGGACTTGAAACTGCAAACAGTCCTTAAACATAGCAACAATCCACATAAACACAGCAAGCAGTTTTCAGAGCTCAGGCAGTCACAGATCTGTGCTGATTAAGCTGTCCTTCCACAGCCAGTCTCTCTCCTCTCCTCCAACACAGACCTGAATTGTCTAAGCTTTCCAGAAACTGAGTGTAGCAAACATACAGTTTAGGACAGAAAACCACAATCAAACAACCCCTCCAAATTAATTATGTGGTACTTCTCTTTTTAGCAGCATGGCTTGTTTCTGATTGTGTATAACAGTTAAAGTGAGTACTGTTTTTAGATTTTATTGATATTGCTACTGTATAATTTTTAAAACAACATTCAACATTTTCTTAAAGCCAGTTTATGGACAGATATGCATAGCTTGAAGTTTCACAAGGTTTATTCTGAAGAAGACTTCTGAACTAAACTTTCTCAGAGTAATGCTTCTCATGTTGGTCTTCAGCTTTTCACAACTCCTATACTGTTATAACATGCCAACATATCTTCTCGGTGATGTGTGTTTTCCAAACAATGAGAAGCCACACCTAACCCACACTGAGCATCTCCTGTAAGATCCCCATAGAGAAGCATATGAAATACAGGTTGTATGAGCAGTCAAGGAGGTGGATTGAAACTGGCTGAATGTCTGCGTCTTGTGGATGGTGATAGTTGCAGGCCAGTCATTGGTGGCATATGCCAGGCATCAGTATTGTTTCCAGTTCTGTGTTCATTAATGATCAGGATGATGTGGCAGAGTGTAGCTTCAGCAAGCTTGCAGGTGGCACAAAACTGGGATGATGCCCTCTTGGGCTTGATACTCCAGAGGGTTGTGCAGCCATCCCGAGAGACCTTGCTTAGGTTGGACAGGTGGACTGACAGGAGCATTATCAAATTCAGCAAGCAAAAGTGCAAAGCTGAGGAGGAATGAACTCAACACAAATTTGTATGCAGGGGACCACCCAGCAGGACAGCAGCTTTGAGGAGAAGGACCTGGGACTGAACCATGAGCCAGGAATGTAGTCTTCCTGCAAAGAAGGCTAGTGGTATCTTGAGCTGCATTAGGAAGGGTGTTCCAGCAGGCTGTGGGTGATTCTTTGCCTTTATTCAGCCCTGGTAAGGCCCCGTGTGGAGTTTTGGGCTGTTCAGTACCAGAGGCATGGAGTCATAGAAGGGGGTCCAGTGAAGGGCCACAAATATAAGGTGCCTTCCAATTATGAGGTAAGGCTTGGAGCTAGGACTGTTAGCCAAGAGAAAAAGAAGACTTATGACAAGTCTTATCAATGTGTACAGATAACTGAAAGGGAAAGTGCAAAGAGTGTGGAGCTGGGCTCTTTGCCCAGGAATGGGACAAGAGGCAGAAGGCACAAGCTGAAACATTGTGAAGGTGACTGATCGCTGGCATAAGTTGCGTAGAGAGATTGTGGAGTGCTTCTCCTTGGAAATAGTCATGAGCCATATGTATGTGGTCCTGGGCAAGGAGCTCTAGGTGACCCTGGTGTTGAACCAGATGGCCTCTCGAGGCCTCTCCCAACCTCAGTCTGCCCACTGTATGGACCTGCAGGATTTAGCAGTGGTAACAGTAGGTGACACTGAAGGTGTTGTACCTCATGGTGTGAGGTGTCCTCTGTTTAAGCTTGGCTCTAGCCTATGAAAAGCTTGAGGACACAGTGATTGACAGTAAGTTTGGTTCTTTATTGGATTAATTTATTTCAACAATACTGGCTTTACTATTATAATCACATTTAACTCATGTTGGACAACTTTTTGTTTCATCACAGCTATTAATTTGTGGAAAAAAAGGTTATAGAGATTCTTACTATGATTAATTCACCTTAGTACAACTAATGTTCAAAAAAGGGCAGTGAGCACTTCAAAGAACAGTGTGTGATGTCTGAAGAGAAGTTAGTTCCATGTTTCAGTAACTACTAACTCTTGCAAGACTGTTGTGTGTCGGAAGATAGTAATAACTTTCAAGTACCTTGATAGGTGGCAGTTTTCATAGGCTTGTTGTTCCAGGGTAGGGGAGTGTTCCAGTGTAGGGGAGCCTGCCTGTTTTGGATGGGGGAGTAAACAAAGATTTAGTACTTACTCTTAAATGAGCAATACAAATTATTTTTTTTCCATAGTTGTGTAACTTTACAATTTGGTTGTACAAGAAGCAAACTTGCTTCCTTCTTTGAATAGATGCAAAAATATAAAAGCTGCAGCTATGTTTCTTTTGACTAACTTTGAGCTGATCCTTATTAGTGTGGTCTCCTAGAATACAATACTAGAACTCACGCTTCATGTTGTACTTTCTTGCTGAATACGCTGAAGAATATTTTTTTCTTGATGTTAATTGGCGCTTTGGAAGACTGGGAAGGGGCAAGAAAGATGCAACTGGGGAAGGTGTGTATTGTAAGTTTTGATGTTTATAAAGCGAAATAGTAAGATGAAGTCTACACATGTTCACGGGATACATCAATATTACTGGCAAGCATAAACAGATGTAATTTTTCTCAAAAACATGCAAAGTTTAAATGAGTAACATTTAGACTTACTTTTCAGTATGTCTCAATTCTCAGAACAGTGTTCAATTGGTGGTTGCTTTCTGTTTTCAAGCTTTAATAACAGTCTATTTTTTTTTTTGTATTTTGTGTAGTACTGAAGGCATGTGAACAAGTCTTCTTCAGGGGTGCTGTGCACATCTGTGACCTTGATTTATACTGACAGCTTTTTATGTGTGTAAATGTGGACTAGTAACAAGAAAATGATAAATTAGACCTGCAGTGCTGTACTGGTTTTAGCTGGGAGAGATTTTGAAGCTGTTTTGCAGATGATGTAGTTTGTATCTATTCTTTTGTTAATGTGTTTTGTATTGAAATGGTTCTGTGTTGCCTTAGGTGTTAATACAATAGTTTTTGTTGGCTCTGGATTGCTATTTGAATTCAAGGCAGAATAAGTTATTATTCATACAGTGATAGGCGGATTGATTTGATTTTTTTGAGTTATCTTGTGCATCCCATTTAGTATGTCCTTAAAGGATGATTATAGTGGATTTGTTAACTTCTCCAAACCTTTAGTAAGCATTATTTGCGCTTTTTTTTCCCTACAGAATTCTAAGGTGATGCTTTTTGCTCTGTCCTGAAAAAGGAAATGTTGGAAAGTTTAGTTTGTCTACTCACAAATGTAGTGATCTTTTCACACCTAATTTTTGTCCAGAACATGATTTGTTTTTCTGCAGTTGGCTTAATAGCCAAAGAGCTTAAAACCTGTTATGTCTAACCTTAGAAGCACTTGTTCACTAGTGATGTTCTATTAAGTAGACATAAACCAGCAATTCAGAAATTCCTAGGTTAGTAGCATTCATTGTCATTACTACTTGGTCATTACAATGTCGATTCTGAAATACAAAAGAAATGTAATTATTATGTTCGCTTCTCCATGTAGTAGTAAATAACTAAAATAGCAAATCAATTTGACTGTTGTTTTAACTGCATGATTCCTACTACTCTCTTGGAGAACTGTAGATATTAAACTGGTAGATAGCTGATATTAGAATTGTACCTTGAAAGGAGATTAATCTTTTGGTTGTTAATCCTGTTCCAAGCCTAATGGAGCAATACAGAAGGTGGTAGCTAGGCAAAAGTTACGGTCAGTATTATAACCAAAGCAGAGTTAACTTTTTTATGTGAGTTTTGTCCAGAACACACAAGTTCATTGTGTGTAGTAGAACAATTATGGTGTAGAGGCATTGACAAATAAGTGAGAGAGTCTTGCAATGTATATGTTAGAGAGAAAAGATTATTATGAAAAATATAGCTGAGTGTGTAGCAAGAGATCATAGGAATGAATAGTAGAGAAATGGATAAATAAATGCTTAATGCAAGGTTTGTTGTACAAGAAGTGCCATACTGAACATACCTGTTCTGTTTGTCAGTCTGTTCCATGCTTCGGGATGTTTTTATGGCAATGTTACTCAAAAAAATTGTGCTGTCATAGCAGCTGAAGATTGGATGCTAAAACTTCCTATGAAAGAACAGAGATTTTACTGGATAACATATTGAATGATTTTCCAAACTGTATGGCATGAGCTATTAAACATAGGCAAATGCCCAACTGTCCTTGACATGGTCTGCCATCTTCAGAGGCATTTAGTAGGCTTTCTCCTTAACCCCTCATAAGCTGAAGATATGTGAACTACTGTCATTATTTGCCATGCTTAATGATGTTCTAGAAATAAGATTCTTGAATTCCAGTTGTTGTCTTTGATCAGTAGCATGAGTAAATAGCCGGAGATGGCAGCAGATGGCTTTAATGTAAGAAAGCAGATGACGATCACTTGTCAAGTTAGATTACTTTTCAGGACAACTGTGCAATATAGCTGCACAGAGAAGGTACAGTTTCAATAAAGGTCCAGTCCCAGTTCCTCTTACCCAAGCTCAGTGTTGCCTGTTTTGGTATGACACATGACTGTGCACCTCACATGAGACTACTTAATTGGACTGATTTACTTACTCTCAGAAGCAGTGTGGACAACAGTGCATTGTATCCATGTAAAACAGTGTTCAGTGTAAGCAACTGAACTGTGTCAATTGTTACGAGGAATAAAAGGTATCATGTCACTTCCCTCATGGTCACATTCAAGTAAAAAGCTAATTAGGCTGTAAATACAGAAAAATCTCTCCTATACCAAATTATTCTTGAAATGGAGGTTTTTTTCTGGGACATTTGTATTGACACAAATTAACTCATGTTTTGACTGTGTTTCTTAAATGCTGCATGCACTTAGCTAGCGTTTAGCTGTTCTTAACTCTAGTAAAGTGCATTTTTATCACAGTCTGGTTCATAGACTTGAATATTTTCTGTCATGGTCACACTTTCAGATGAAGTATTGAAACAAGCTGTTGTAGGAAAATGGGAAATTGAATATTTGTGTCTTTAAAGTTGTGAACACTTTTTATGCCTTTTATACAGTGGTATCTGTAATTCCTGTTTTCTTAGGCTTTTTAATGTGCCTTCACTAGAGGGCAGTGTCGTGCAAGAAATGCGTGTCAATATTAATTTCTACTCTTCTTGTCGAACATTAAATATATATCTTTTAAAATACTTCAGTGATAGCCACTTTAAAGCCCCAAACATGATATATAGACCTCTAAAAAGAAATTGAATTGGCAGTCTTTTTGCTATGCTACTCAAGTAGTTTTTGATAAATATATTGAAGTTACAAGTTTAATTCTTAAATATATCTAACCAGAAAAAGTTAAGCTGTATTAATTTTACAGTTCTGGTTGTGTACCAAGCTGATTAGAAACAACTTACGTGTTATGTTTGATCCCTAACATGAAGAGATAATCCTGTTTGAGCCACAAGTTAATCATTTGACTATGTCTTATTAGCTGAACATAGCAGATGTAGAAAATAAGATATAATCAAATTCTAGTTCAATGCCTGGTGGTTTTAGGCTTTTTGCAGCAGGCGTTCAAAGTTTGCTTTAACTAATTTCTCCTTTCTAAAGTAACCTGCTGTATTAATTTCAGTGTCTTTTTGCTGTGTTCCTCATAACAGATTTCTGGGCTATGACTTATATGGTTGATTATTAGGTGTTCCCACTTTAATAATTCTTTTAGGTGAAACTCCTTCACAGCTCTTGCATTTTAGACATCTTGAACTAAGGCTTATGGCTTCCAATGGAAAAGCTTTCTGGATCTTTTGAATACAAAAGGGTTTATCCCTGTAGTATCCGTGTAGCTGCATAGTGCAACTTCAGTAAAACATGAGATACAACTTGTTAACCTGTTCTGGTTTCTATGATTATTAACACAGCAGGCAGTTACGTCCTTATGTGGCCATGGGTTTATTGGAGTTTGTCAAGTCTGAAGTGTGCTGAGTCTTCAAGAGACCACAGATCAGAACAGCAGCTTCTTCTAAATCTTAACTGTGGAGTGACAGAATAGCTGAATCTGCTGCAGATGGATGAGAAGGAAGGGACACAGGAGAAGTGGAGATTAAGGAAATTACAGCCAATGCTCATGTAATTTCTCATAAGGTCTTTTAATGCTCTGTCTGAAGCACAGAGTGTATTTGGGTTCAGTGGCATGCTGAGAGAACTGCTAGAGAATGCTTCTGGCTGCTCTTCAGTGCCTACTGAAAACTGCATAATGGTACTGAACTAGATGTTGTGTCCATGTGATTTACAGGCTCCTGCTTTACTGAGAAATTACTATCTTAAACCCAACTACCCCTTTTGTGAATAACAAACAAGGCAGAAGTCTCAAGTGCTTTGTTTAGACTGTTCTTCTAATAGGGTTGGTAAGCATGGTTTTCTGTTGCTCTGAGTTGTCCTGTTTTTACTCTGAAAGTATGAAGTAGTAAATTGAAGTATAATTATGAACTTCGTCCATCTAGAGATATCTGTGTTACCTGTGGGCAGATGAGAAGGAGACAGGTGTTCATGGATGATGCCTTGAACTTGTACTTACTGGGTGGTGAGCTCTCAGAATTTGACTTTCCAGCTCTTAAGCTAACTGATAGGAGGTGATCTCTTACATGCATCAGTTGTGGTGATTCAAGAGAGAGAAATCATCTCTAGGTAGGCTTAACTATAAATTCAGTTTTGGTGGTTTTTTTCCCTACTGTAAAACATATTTTCAAGGAAGCTGATCAGATGTCCAGTAACAGCAGAGGTAGCAGCCTGAGGCTTTACAGACCTATCCTTGCAGCATATGTTATCACATACCAGCCTGAACAGTTAGTATTTAGTGCATTTTGAAGAACCTGTGTAGTGGAAAAGTAACATGCCTGTACAGGCAATTGCAGTATACATTTGAATGTTTTTATTCTTTGGTGCAGTGTCTTACCCGACTTAACATGTCTAGGTAAAGAATGTCTAAAAATAAGTCCTGGAAATTGTTGTTTCAGTAGTAAGTATGTAAAGAATTAATTACATCTTTTATCTAAATTCATGTATATAAATTGTCTTAACTACTTTAAAGGCTCTTTTGATCTGTTTTTATTCTTATTCCAGACTTTGAATCCACAATTTGTTTCAGAACTGAATTCTCTCTTGGTTTTAGTGTTACAGCTTTGGTTTTCCTTTGTTTTTTTCAATGCATTGCTTGCTTGTTAAGTTGCAGATGCCCAAAATAATAGTCTATGAATAATTTAACACTTGTATTAACCCTCGGGATTAAAACTTTGTCCAGGGCATCCTTGAACTTCTATATCAGCTTGAAGGGAAATGCAGCCCTGAAAATGAGCTAATATAGTTTCTGTTCAGACCTGTGACACATCACATGAGATGACTCATCTCTCTGTCCTTCATTCTATATATTGTTGTCTTGAAGAACCAGTGTGTCTTTTTCCCCACACTGATGATGGGAGGCTTACTTGCATAATCATCTCACTATTATAATCTTTTGTATTCAAGGAAGGAACTTAGACTGCCTTTACCACTAGGGCAAGCTTGATGTTCAAGTATATAATTCACATCTGCAAAACCAGCCAAACAATTCATCACTTTGAGTTTTATTTTGCTTTGTAGAAACTTAAAAGATTTAAAGCTCTGAATTTTAATTCTTAGCTATTTCTGTTGAGTCAGTACTTGACATGTTAATTGGTGGTAGCTGTTTGAAGAACAGGTGGAAGCCTCTACTCGGTGGTGGAATCTAATTGCTTCTAAGCTGAGGTTTGTAAAATTGTTTAGGCCTATTGTCATAGTAATCTCCTATATGCATTTCTGCATGCTGAATGTCTTTGGCTCTAGCTGGGAATGTTTTAGGCTCCACAGAGGGACCTCAGTTAAATTGTAGCCTGCATTCTAGTTATGGATGTTGGATGGTGTTTATACTTCCCCCCGAATTCTAGAGTTATGGTAACAGCTAACCTGAGTGAGCTCTTCAGGTTCAATACAGGCCCAGTGCTATTCAGTCTTCAGAAATTATCTGGGTGATTGGGTTGAGTAGACATTTTAAGAATGATTTCCAGCTGGAAGAAGTAGATAAAGCAGAATGAAGAGCCACTGCAGGGACACTGACAGGGAAGATTGAAATCAGGTTTCGCAGATGTTAAGGCCTTCTCTTGGAATGGGTTAATTTGAAGCAGCAGTTCCTGCTCGGGTCTGACCAACTGGAGGATGGCTTTGCTGACAAGGACCTCGAAGTCCTAGTGGACAGTAAACTGAGCATGGTCCAGCAGTGTGTCCTGCAGCAGGAAAGGCAAACAGTGTCCTGGACTTGCATCATAGCAGTTATTTCCTTGTACTTGATACTTCCACAGCCACAACTGGGAATCCTGTGTCTGGTTGTTGAAAACTGTAGAGGCTCCAGTGGAGGTTTGTCCAAGTGATTAGAGTTGCAGAGAGCAACCCATGAATAAAGGCTGAAGGAATTCTTTCTTTGGCCTAGAGAAGAGAACTGGGGGAGAGTGATTCTTTAACTCATGTAGGTGGCAAAGAGCTTAATGCTCTCCAAGAAGATACTCTGAAGGGTGACTTGAAACATGCTTATGGAGAGAGTTGTGAAGTCCAGCATAAGTTAAATTATTTTCCTCACCTAAAATACTTCATCTTCTAAGTGGGCCTTCCTATGGCTGTATTGCTGTGTTCAAAACCAGAATCTCAAGAATGTCTTGGAAAGCATGAAATTATTTCCATCACTGACCTGTGATAAAAGATGTCTTTTCCATGTATAGTGTCTACAGCACAAAGCTTTAACATTAGAACTGAGATTGTCAGTTACCTTTTGTAGATAAGAAAAGGGGAGTTTAACTTTATTTGGTAGTCTGCAAACAGTGTTGCAAATAGCTTTTTTAGCTGTGTTCTGGGGTTACAAATGAGACTGTCAGCTATGAAGTCCTGAAATGCTGAGCAGATAGCTAATAGCTTACCTATTCCACTAAGAGCTTATTGTAAACGAAATTCTAATACTATGTAGCCTATGCAAAGAACTCAAGTAGTGCAAACTGTCAAAGCTCTGGCTGAATGGGTTCTTTGCTAATACATACTTCAAGAAATGCTTGAAGGAAAATACTTTTCTCTCAGACCCTTACTTAAATGTTTTAAAGTGATTTATCAATTACCATTGTTTCTTTAGATTTGCAGCTTGTTGAGACACATGCTGTCTGTTCGGCTTAACTGACACTGTTCCAACAATTTACTGGTAATGGTTACTCCAAACATAAACTTAATTCCACAGTCAATCAACAAGCCTGTCAGTCTTGCTCAACTTCTGTTTCATGCTTTTCTAACCTCATACTTAGCACAATTTTTATTGAAGTCCTGGAAAGTTATTGCTTGCAGAGTCAAATTGAAGTTTGTGGGCTCTGTCAGATCTTAAACGGTTATCAATTTAAGGAGTTTTGAGCTATAGTAATAGTAAATAAGACCTCTTGGTTCAATTGGCCTAGAAGTGAGTGTTGGTAGTGGGGTATATGACATACTGAGAAATACAGTCAGAAAATGGACAGTGTCTTGCTTTGAGTGAAATGCATGAGACCTTATTATGTCTAAGTCCATTTCTAAGCAGGTTGAAACATGCGTTGTAGAAACAAAGCTTGTGTGATCTGACAGCATATAAGGTGACATTTTTAACACACTAGCATTTGTGTTAAATCTGTTCTCAGTATGAAATGTAAAGCTGTGCTTGAAGGAGCAAGTGGTATTCCTGTGAAAATCTAGAAAACTACTCTTCACCGTTTCTGGAGGTATTTAAAAGACTTATAGATGTGGCACTTCAGGATGTGATTAAGTGGTGGACCTGGTGGTGTCGTGTTAATGGTTGGACGTGATGGTCTTAAAGGGTTTTTCCAACCTAAACAGTTCTGTTTTCAAAAGTTGCCTAATGTTCAGATATCAAGCACTGTAGGAAATTGCTTATGTTAATTGTGAATGAGAGAGAAAAGGACCTTCCTGCTGAGGTCTTCACCAAGAACAGCCTATCATCTGCAGTAAACAAAAGACAAGCTTATGGCTAATGTCGCTGAACTGGATAAACTTCTGACCTTGGCCTTGATCTATAAGAATCATAGAGTATCAGGGACGAAATAGTGGCATTTTCTTCTTTACCTTGCTCAAATATCTGGTTCTTCTTACTTTAGTGGAAAACTTAGACTTTGCATTGGAAAACTCTGGGTGTACTGTTGATTGATGTAGAAGCTGGCAAAACACTTTGAATGACTTGAGTTTATAATGAGGAGTAAATGTCAACAAAATTTATGAATGTGAATGGATATGTCTTGGAATGTAACAGATTTCAGGCAGTCACCAAGCTTCTGCTATTTTTTTACTGCAGAATTTTATTTTTTTTTGTTAGCAAATCAGGTACTTTCTACCCAATGTTATTTTTAAGGTAAATCAGAAACTACTGGCTGCAAGAAATGGTGTATATTTTGCTTCTAAAATTATTACAATGCAATATCTAGGTCCTGTATTGCACAAAGTTTTGATTTTGAACTGAAGTAGGAAAGTTAAGGTTTTGGGAAGCAATGTGGTTTGATAAAAAATGAGCTAGTTTGATAAGTCTTATGGGTACCATGCTTAGATGAAGTCTTAACGCATACTGTTGTCGAAGTGATCATGAGACACTGAAGTACCACTAGAACCATGTGGGATACTAGAATTTGCATAGCATGTCTGTTATATTTTGTTCAAAAAAGGAAAATACCTGATTGCCTTAGTAGGAGCGTGTAGAAGGAGTGGGAAAAAAACCACCCAGTACTGATGCCTTACAGCTACAACACACAGCAGCTTTATCAGATGAAAATATATGGCAGAGAATTTGAGTATGTATGTTTCCTTTTTATTTTAGGCTTATGGTATGTCAGCTTTGCCTCTAAACTTGATTAAGGGAACTACCAGTGCAGCTTATGAACGTTTAGAGAACACTGAAGATATTGAAGAAGTGGAGCAACATTTACTAAGGATTAAATCAAAGGTATGGTCTTCACTGTTCTCGGTTTTTTAGTGATTTTTTTTTTTTTTTTCCTTGCTTATCAGCATATGGCCATACTATATTGAATTTTTGTTCCAGAAAGAATAGCAGAATAGCAAGTCAGAAGTGAATAGCTTGCAGTTATTTGAGTCATTTGGAAACAAACATGGTGATTTGTGTAGTAGTGATTAGGTACTCTGTCAGTTCTGCAGCAGTAGTTATTTCTGTCTAGCTAATAATAGTGTCAACAAGTTAAACTTCTCCAGTCCTGCTTGGATGGAAGAGATGCTTTGTAGATATTAACCTCATTTAGTCTACTAGAAATGGCATCCAATTTGTTGATACTTACTCAATGTAGAGTAGTTAACACTGGATACTTGCCACATAGAGCTGTCATGAGCTAGATTTATCAAACTATGAATCATCTCTCTGAATAAATAACAGCCCCAGATATTCTTGCTTCCCAGTTAATGTACCTTGCTGTTATAAATAATTTCTTTATGAAAAACATACATATGGAAATGTGTTCTGAATCCTAAACATCCCTATGATGTTAACACTCTGGTGGCTTTGCAGCTAATGGGGATTCTGTGCCTAATGTAACTGAGACACTTTTAATAACTTCTGAGTGCAAGCCAAAGGAGGGTAGGATTTCTGCTTTACAAACAAGATGGTAGAGGAAATCTACCACCCTTTTTTCAGCCCATTTCAGGTAACGGTTTAGCCAGTGTTTTTGCAGCCTTGAGTGTGGAGAAGGGATAGTAAGATGCCTCATTTCCATTCTGGCAGTCCATCTGTGCTGTTCCATGCTCCATGATAGCAGACTTCACCAGTGTTGAAACTGTTCCAGCAGTCTTCCCTTGACAACTGATCTTGCCTCTACACGGTGTGGGGCACCTTCAGTGTTCTAGACATCTTGTTGAAGAATGAAATTTAAAAAGGAGTCTCCCCCAGATTAAATTGTCAAGTTTTGGTTTTGTACAGAGTACAACGAAGGCATCCATTACTGAAATGAATATGAGAAAAATGAGAAACCTGTGACAAATGGATCATTATGTAGAAGACCTTGTTGGATTACAGGAACTTGCATGCAACTGGTCTTGTTCAGTCTAGCTAAAAAACAAGATGAAAAAGTAGAAAGTCACTGAGTTATGTCTGTATTTCAATATGACCTTTAGTGCAAACTAATGTTACTTGTTTTATGGATTATGGTCAGGTTTCTGCCTTATTCTGTAACTGAAATCTTAGTTCTTCAGTTATATTTGCATTAAATTGTGAAGAAAGTGAGTATTACTGAGAGTAATGTACAGTAAAAACTAGAGGTATGTAAGTATGCTGTTTAATGAAAAATGATATGTACTATGGTCTTCTGCTATTAGTGCATCTGGCGTTTTTATTTTGTTAGTCTTAAATAATTGAAGCTTGAACCTGCAGATTGGGATCTTGACTCTTGTCAAAAAGTTGTAAGTCACTGAGGTGCTATACAGGGTCTGGTGAATGTGTTCCTGTTAAAAGTGCCTGAGGATCTCCATTGAAGTATTACACATGCCTAGAGTCTGGTCTTAGTCTTGTAACCTTTTTTGAGAAATTTATTAAAAATATTTTTTTCTAACTTTGAGTGTGAAGTGTTACACTATATGCAGGAAAGCTCTTTGAAAGTAAGAGAAAAAATGAATGATGAATTTCAGAATCTTAAAATACAGTTTTAGTACATTTCTTTCTGTATAAGAATCTTTATCTAAGTATCAGTTTGTAATGCACTAGCATCAATGTTACAAAAAATTTTGGTTTGGCTACCTAATGTCTGTTTTGTTGCTTTTGCTTATTAACATTTAACTGAGATCTAAGGATGAGCTACTCAAGTTACAAGAGTGCCATGGTTTCCACACAGTGTTTTAAAGGCTCAGAATTAAGTACATTCTTTAAACATAATTATCTAACAAAATATCCAGTACACTCAACTAGTTCTCAGTGTAATGCTGCCTCTTTGGATCTGTGGTTCTTGCTCTTTGCAAGTGAAAGAAACATAGCTGAGTATCTAGTGGAATGTTTTAAGAAAAAAAAAAAGATGACAAACTCGATACATCGGCTGAATTATGGAATTTGATGGGAAGAGACCTCTGAAAGTCACTGTGTTCCAGCATCCACACAAAACAAGGACCTGTATCAGGTTATTCAGATCCTTTCTGTGCTCTTAAAACATTTCTAGCTGTGGAGACTGGCCAGCATGTTAAAACGTTTGAACATCTCCATTGTGAAAAATGGTTTCTGCCACCTAATGGGAATTCTTCTTTTTGCAGCTTATGACTTTTGTACTCCATCCTCTTGATATGCATACAAGTCATATATGCATGAATTATATGCTGCAAATTCTTTAGAGTTCTTTTAAGTAGTTATACTGACTATCAAGTATATTTCCTTGATTTGGTGACTCTTGATCTCTTGCACTGTTTTTTGGTAAGCAGTGCAGAGATGGCCGTCCTCTGTCATCAAGGGATAGACGGACTTTAAAACAGCTAGAGGAGAGATTAAGGACGCTTCGGAGGAGAGAGAGGCATCTGGAGTCCATTGAGAAAAGCTGGTGGACAAAGTTCTGTGAAGCTCTCCGACCTCTAAAGGTAAAAATTTTTCTCAGTTTTTGATACTTAAATTGAAGTAGCTTTTGGCTTTCTTTTTCCCAGATAAATCATAGATCAGTTACCATCCTGAGTATCAACAGCTTTTTTGTTTTTTTACTGTTACACTACACAATGGCAACCCTATAGCAAATGCTTTGAGCTCTTGGAAAATGTTTTACTTTGCCTCAACTATGATTAAGATTGAAAATGGAGAAATCCTAGCTCATCTACTATAGTGCTACCACCATAGAAAATTAGAATATCTTTTTTTTTTATCAAATGTGAAAATGGGGAGAAAGAAGAATTCTATAGCTTTCAGTTAGCTTAGGTTAATCTCAATTACGTGTATCCAGCAAAGGCCAGAGATACTTTGAGAATTTACGCATATGGAATGAGCATCTTGCCAAGTAATTATTTGATCAGTAGTAAGCTAGCTGCATAGAACTTATGTTGTGATACTTAACCAATGCAAATGAGATGGTTACTGGGGCAAAGCTTTTATCTTGGTCTCTCTTTGATCTTAGGACTTTGATTTTTAGTAGATACCTGCTTTTTAAAAACTAGTACTTTTATGAACAGTATTGCCATATAAAGTATTTCTTGCCAACTAGATGTAGGAAGAAATTTTAGCATTACTTTGAACTGTAGGCTGATTTTGGGAAAACTGAGGGGAGGCGGGTGGGCGGGCGAGCTATAAGCAATTTCCTCTGTCACTGCTACTGTTAATGCTGAGTACCAATGAAAATGGGCTGAAATTGCAGTTGAACAAAAGCTTTCAGTGTGAAATTCCTAGTGGAATTTTGCTACGGTATGTTACAAATGTAAACTTATTGGTCCTTACGAAGACAGGGATATGTGTAACTTCATTTTAACCATTTGGATGCTTCTTTTTGATTCAGCAATAATTCAGTATAGGTTATGGAGTTTCTATAACTTCTCAAATTAAATTCAAATTTGAGAAATGTATTGGGCATATCTTCTATCTGTAGGACTTTAGCAGCCCACTGTGTCCTTGTAGCACCATGTAGTATATCATCAGTTACTTATAGCGTGTCACCTACAGTAAAGATGGTATTGAAGTGTCTTATTGTTTTTGTGGTTTCAATGCTTTTCATTCTCTCTTGCTGTGATAGTCACAGTGAATTGTTGACTCATGAATTGCAGACTAATGCAGAGTTGCAGGTGGATAATTTTTCCTGATGAATCTTCACTTACACTATGGTTGTGCTATGAAGCATGTTAGGGAACTTGTTTTCTTTGACTAGAGCTGTCCTGTGAAGGTAGTAATGTCTAACACTTAATTACATCTTAACTCTTGCAGAACTGCTTTACTGTTGCTTTAAGAGCATTTGGGATGTCTTTGCAAGTATTTAACTTGTCATTGGTTCAGTTAGTGGCTTTAATGAAAAGATGAAAATCTTTTCAATATCCATCAGTAATACTTCTGTTCAACATAGAAGCGCAGGAAGTATCTTTGGGCTTTACTTACTGTTTAACAGCACTTCCACCTTCAGTGCCACATGTATGTATGTTACTGTTCAAGAATGTGGCTGCTTCTCAGACTTCGAGAGAAATTGCATTTCTTGTGAAGCAAGTACAAGGTAAAGACCCCTGTTTCTGCTTTGTGTTTGGGATAGTCAGGTTTATGGGAGTTGCAGACTCTTGCTGGGACTGACAGAACGGAGTAACATGTTGAGGAGTTGTACTTAGTCATGAAGGTCTTTTACAGTCTTAACTTAATGTCTATAGTCAGACTTCAAGAATCAGATTCTTTGCATAGTCTCCCTTAATGTTCTTGCTTTAATTGTTTTATTACTTGTAAGTATCTATAAGCATATGATTTGTTGTTAAGCAAAGGCAAAACTTTTTCTTAGAGTAAGCTTTATTTGACATGGAGTAAATTAAGTTTTGAGAATGAGTTTGATTTAGCCTTGAGTAAAACAATCAAAGATGAAGCTGTTAGTTTTTCACTTTAGTGAAAAGAAATAGATAGGGAAGATCGCAAAGAAAGGAGGATTGGCCAGCATGGGGTTGCCAAGTCATGTTGAATAAGTCTAATTTCTTTCTACACAATGTAATGTTTCCTGCTTTTCTTTCTTTGCTGTGGTTTCTCATGTTCTTATTTGATACTCTCAGCAGGAAGAGAAATTTGGTCTTAGTCTAGAGATAAGTATAAAAAATTCTAGGGAACACAAATTAGAGCACATAGCTATGTTTGTTCAGTATGTGAACAAGACTATAGGATATGAAAGTCTACTCGGCAATAGTAAATTGGGAGTATCACATCATTATTTTCATGTGGCGCTTCACAACAGTTGTGAACAAACTGAAGAGATGCTTTAGTTGAGTATTATAAGACAATCAAGTGCTCACTGAGATCTGTGTGAAGAGATCCCCAGTTGCTCTTTCCGAGACTCAATTTTGCTCCTTGTGTCCTGATTCTGTGGTACAGAGGGGATGTGGAATAGGGAGTTGCTGTCAGGCCATAACTCTTAGATTCTGCTGCTGTGTCCTCTTCACATTTTGTTTCTGTTCCAGTGTGGGTCTATGCCATGCGCTGTAGTTCCTGTCAGAAACATCTGCTTCTGCATGTGGGATCTCTACAGGCTGCATCTTCCTTCAGAAAATAGCCACTTACTCTAGTGTGGGATTCTCCATGTGCTCAGTGTTGCTAGCTGCTCCAGAATGGTCGTCTTAATGGGCTGGGGAGGGAATGTCTGCTTCATTGCCTGGAGCAGCACCTCTTTTGTCCAGTTTCTGTCTACAGGGCAAATATTAACAATTTTTGGAAGCTATCTTTGAGGCTTTTTAAACAAGTACCACCTGTTTGTGAATCATTCCTGCTTGTAGTAAATTAAGTCTGAAATTCCATGATTATCTTAATAGTACTTTGGAAATATCCATAGTTGAAATATCTTAACTTGACTGAGATTTGGGAGCAGGGATAGGAGGCAAAGAGTTCTCTGAATAACTCAAGCACGCATGATGCAGGGTTAGAGGTATGTTTAGAAACTTGCAGAGGGGTACCAGGGAAAATGATATAAGCAGACCATGAAAAATGTCAGAGAAGACTTATTAGTTTGTGGTTTATTTATGTGCAGTAACAGTGGAAAAATACACTAACCAATTCGTAGTTCTAAATTATGCCTGATATTTCTAAATTATTTTTATTTCTCCATTATTTAATCTGATAGAGTAAACTGGAACATGTTTCAACTTGACATTATGATTTTGGAGTAGTATGCTTCCATTTTTACTACTGAGAGATGCCTATAGTGGCATTTTTGTGTTGTGGGTTTTTTTTTTTGCTTAGCCACATGGTTAATCCCATGGGTTCATATGTGTAACAAGGCTTTAAGTAAACCAGTTCCTACTGTCTTCTGCTTTAGCTGTGTCATTACTTGCCTGACCAGAGGCTTTCTATTAAGATGCTCAAGGACCTTTTTTCAGACAGCAGTGTAAGTCGTACTAGTTATTTTGGGGAGGTTAGGGAATAGCTCATTATTTTTGCAATATTTGCAGTATGGATAAAAACATGGTTCACTTTTTTGTTAGCAGTATGCATATTAGCTTGTACAACAGACTGTAGATTAAAAGACCCAAGGAGACACTTAGAGGTGATCAGTGATGTAAGTGCAAGCAGCAGCTCTGAAACTTATCCTATAGCAAATGACTGAGTACTGGTGCGTATGGGATTTGTGTTTTGTAGTTGATGGATATCAGGAAACGGCCTGGCAATGGAGTAGTTCAAACTGATTGTAGTGGAGGAGGTAACACAGCTTGATGTATGGTTGCATTGAGGTCTTGCTTTCAAAAGGACTAGGGAGTAGGAAATAAGTTGGTCTTGTATTGGAAATTAGACTTCTCTTAATACAGATCAAAGGTTCCTTTTTTAAAAAATAATGACCTTTCTAAATTCTGCTGTGTTTGGCTGAAACTCAGGATTTTGTTTTCATGTGTTCTAGTACTAAAAGCTTTTCAGCATCAGTTGATAAATAGCCCTGTTGTGGGAACAGGAGGTTTTGATTTAGCGCTGTCGTCTCTAAAGTTGAACATGTGATCATGTTCTCAAGAGTTTGAATTCCTTCTCATTTATGCTGTGGTGCAAAGCAAAATTACTTTGTAAATTTTCATTGCAAAGTGTATGTAGACTATTTGAAGATACTCTAGTTGGTTTAAAGCTAGTAAATAGCAGTACCATATTGCCCCAATAAGACTGTGTATTTGTCTTTTGCTATAGATGACAAGTAAAAAGCAGCAGTGAGTACATAGCTCCTGTAGTGTTCTTCATAGCTCATCTTAGGCTTATGTGGTGGGCAAGGAAAAGCAGAACTTATTCTTTCCCTTAACCAGATAGAAAATGATACTCAATGGACTCTGTAAGATGCAAGTTTGACTGTTAGTCTGAGTATTGGTTAATATGCTAGAAATGAGGTGTCATTTGGTCTGTAGTCAGTGACGTATGAGGAAAATCCAGACAAGAACACAAGGATATCTTCTGTGGAAGGCCTTAGTCAGCTGATGCTTTGGAGTTCTGTAAGTATAGATTGATATTAACTGTAAATAGTTCAGGATTCAGTAGTCTTTCAGTAGTACTGTGGACATATGGGGTGAACTAAAGTAGAATGTTTGTTTTTTGTATTAGCCTTTTCAGTCTTGTGTTTAGTGGGACTGGAGTAGAGGCTAAAATGGGGAAGAGTGCTTTTTTCCAACTGTTTATCTAAGTGTTAGATGTCCCTTCAGAAGACAGGCATATTCCAGAGGGAATATGGATACTTGTTTAGTGGCCATAGCTTGGCAGAAGGTAATGAAGCAATGCAAGATTCAGACTCTTGGCCTCAATTGGTTTTAAACATCTACTTCCTGTACAGCTAATACCTAGTGTGAGTTTGCTGTGGAGAGGTAAAAATCTTAATTCTGTGGAAATATACCAGTTAATACTTACCTTGATTATTAGTGTTTATCCCTAATAAGGCCTATGTAATTGGCATTGTTTTATAATACTGTTTGAGTTCACAAATGGAAGTTTATCATCAGAATTTAATGATCAATAACAGCATTGTAACTTTGAGTGTCTTTAATAAGCAGCTGTTATAAAGTTCTTAACCTTTTCACAATGGCTGTGTGCCAGAGTTTTGAGGCTAATAAAGTAATTTCAACTGTGGAACTCCCTCATGCATGTGGAAGACCATGCATTGTGTTTCTGCATATAGAATTTGGAAATAAGTCTGTCTAGGTCTTGGGTCTAGCAACCTGAAAAGGTTGTTTTAGGAAGTTCAGCATGCTTGTCTGATCATATTCCATGACTAGCATTTCTAGGAAAATACACTGAAGGTGCTGAAACTGAACTGAATGGCTCTGCTGTCTGGGCTCAGTTCTGTGTGCCATCACCTAACCTCCCCAAAGAAAAGATTTTGAGGGAGAAAACGTGTTAAAGAAGTGAAGAATGGTTTCCTGCCCTAGCTTGTAGCCCATGAAAAACAATAAGAGGTGCTCTGGTTGAGGACAGCTCAGAAAACAAATCCCTGGCTCAAGTGCTATGTTTGGTAGGCACTTTTCTGTGTTTTATTGAAGACCTCATATTTGGGCTTGTTAACTTGCGTTTTTTGTTATCTGTTCCAAGTGATTTGGTCACTGTGTTTTGGAGTAGCACAACAGAAGGGAGCTTTTACTTGGGAAAGGTGAGATATTCCTTGCAAGCTGTGCACAGGTTGCCTCCTGTTGGAAGATGAGTGCACAGGCATGGTGGTCAAGGCACCAATCTGTAATTTCCGTAGATAAACTAAATGCATGTATATCATTTAAGTTTTCCATGTAATATAGTGAGTGTAGGTTGTGCGTTCTGCTAAATACTGTGTTTAATGTAATTTCATCTGTTTCCTTAATGACACTTTTGACCTAAGGGTAGGCTTGTGTGTTGCACTAGAGCATGTCATGTACTTGACGTATTGTACTTGACTGATTTAACATAGTAAAAGTTTTGTTTGCCCTTCTCTCAAGTATTTAGCAAAAAGTTATGGTTTCAAATGTGTTTAAGCTCTGAAATGGTCCAGGCTCATTAGTCCCTTAGTGAAACCTTGACAAGTCTTCACTTCTTGAATCAACTGCAAGCACTTTCAGTTTAATTGCTTTTAATCTTTACTTCTAGATTGTGTGGGGAGTGTTCTTCATTATTGTGGCACTGCTCTTCACTGTCTCTCTGTTCTTGTCAAAGTAAGTACATTTCAGCATTTTCCTTAACCGCTTCAACTACCTAGCTTCTGCTCGAACATGAAAATCAGGATGGTTTGCTTTAAGAGTCAGCCCACTTCCTTTCTACCTTACATTTCTGTCACTAGCGTTGCTTTTCTCATTATAATAGTATATATTGAAACTGAGCAAAATGTGCCAAAACAGATTGAAGCAAGAACATGGATCTGCTTGAGTTGACTGTATGTTGCTGAAAACTGTTCTGATTCAGCACAGAAATGAAGTATTTACATTAAGTATTATGTATTACAGAAGTATTCTGATTTCTTGAGTCTGAATGCACATAAGTACTTAGCTGAGTAACAGATGCTTAAATTCTTGCAGTGACATAATCTATTATGATGTGCATTACAAAGTAATTTTTTCATGGCATTGAAAGCAATATAGCCAGCTGCAAATCAGGTGGATTTCAATGAATATTGATGCGAACCAGAGGTCTCAAATGTTGGTATTTTTAGTTTTTCAAACTGGACAAATAAGTTCTATGACCCAAACTAGGGAAAAGCTAAAATGCTGAGATGTGGAAATCAATGTGTCTTTCATGGAACAAGTGCAATGAGTATGGTAAAACAAAGCATGTGTCTATATAGATATTAGGAAGCTGACAGTCTCTTCAGCTTTTTTTTTTGTTGTTGTTGTTGCCCTTTTAGATTGAACTGAAGACAAAGGTCTTGAAGAACTGTAATACTTATCCAATTTTTCTGATTATTGCAGTTTGGACAAAGCTCTGCATTCAGCTGGTTTTGACTCAGGATTTATAATCTTAGGAACTAATCTGACCAATCCATTGAATATGCTTCTACCAGTTCTTCAAAGAGTAAGTAAAAAATAGGTGATATACCAATTGCATGTAAGGTTGCTCCTCTGTTTTCTGCTAAACTGTCAAAAGGCAAACTTGTCCCCAAGTATTTCATTAAAACAACATTGTCAAGATGTGTGTTCAATAAAAGTGAGGCAACTTACTAATTTTTAGTTACTAGTTACTGATATGAAAATCTTGGGTGGATGGAAGCTAGTCTGGGGAAGGAAGGTTGTGCTTGAAACTTAACTTTGATGTGATGAGAACATAGTGGCAATGGAGAGTGAAAGCACTTGTAGTTATTATGAATGGAATAAAAGCAACTTTGTCCCATGTTCTGCCTACATTTTGATTGTTGGTGTACTGAACAGTTTAGCCCTCTTCAGTGAAGCAAATGCACTTTTTCACTTTTTAATATATTTATTTCATCTTGAAAAATATATTCCTTGGTCCAGTTATGTATGATAGAGTAAGGCATTAGTCTTTGAAACCAACCCAACATATGAAAAAACATCTGTTAACTTCCATAGAGTTGGAAGGCAACAAGTCCATGTACAAATTAAGAGTTCTTCATGGGTAAACTAAGAAAAAGAAAAGCCTTAATATAAGCCAGTGCTTTATTCTCCCCTAGTTGACTTATTCCTGTGTTCTTGGTACAGTGGGTCAGCACAATGCATTGCTTTCCTGTGGTTTTTAAAACCATTGAATACCTAAACTTGCCGCTTACTGAGAAGTGTTCAGCAGCAATAATATCTCAAGCTGTTATTAATGTAAATATAAAAATGAAGTTTTGTATGCAAATATCAGAAAAATAGTCACGAAGAGAATGCCTGTGTAGTTCTAAAATGATTGTTGCCACTGTGAACTTCCCGTTCTGAGACTTCCCATTTAAAAGAATTAAGCATTTTTTGGCCTAAAAATGTGTAATGCTTCAAAATTAACTCAAGCTTTAAATTAAGAAAAATGCTCAGTTGCCAAACTAATTGTCTAAGTTCTAGTAGCAGCCAGCTATGTTAGCTATATTTGGAGCCAGCTATGTAAAACTTTTAAATAGGATTCTTTACTACCTCAGATGCTATAAGTAGAAGCTACTTATTTAGATAGAAGTGGGAGAAGAGCTTGTTTTCTTGTCTTTTTAACTGCTTCTGTTCTTGTTTTAGGTTTTCCCACTTGATTATATTCTTATTACAACTATTGTTATGTACTTTATCTTCACTTCAATGGCAGGGATTCGAAATATGGGTATATGGTTCTTCTGGATAAGGGTAAATATGACTTCAGTTTAGTTTCTGATGCTCAGATATTTTAACAAGTCTGTGCTATTGAATATATATATGTACTGCTTCATAAATACAGGATGTTACCAATAGCATTATCTATATGTCTAATGAGTGTTAGAAGCCTGTTGTGCAATTTGCTCTGCTTTTGGAAGATGTTACATATTGCTAAGTTATCAAACCAAAACTGATTTTTTTAGTTTGAGCAGTAGTCAGATTTTTTTTCCAAGTGTTTAATCAGTGTCACTTTGTCTCCTGACTTTTCCAAGTTAAAGCTGTATGATTCTGATACACTTGGAAGTATTAACCAATTTTATGGTCAAAATCTGAAATGTGCATGCAGTCAGAAGTGCTTGATTTGTCATCTATGTGACAAGCAAGTTTAGCTTCATAAGAGATAAAACAGTACAGTGGTGATATTGAATATCTAAACAGTAGCTAATAATATATTTGGAAAAAAAAAAAGTTGAAAATGCAGCTTTGTGTCCAATAGCATGACAGTCATGCCTATGATACTTGGTTCAATATCTCTCTACTTATGTGCCTACTTACCTTTTCTACTGGTGACACCCCAGACTGTGAACAATGACCATCAGTCTTTGCAATGAGTTGAGATTAGCTGTTGATTTTGGTCTGCTGTCATTTACCCCTCAGCTGGCAGCTTCTTTACCTGAATATGGTACTCAAGTTGAGACCATGGGGATTACAGAATACTGTGGTATCTACAGGGTAGCAACGAGGGATTGTATTGCTCTCTGCAATGTTAAATGGACAAGATGCCACCATATGGCATACTGAAAGTTTCCTCAGAGCCTATGAATGCTCTCTCGTAACTCCTTCCTCTGTTTCTAAATCTGATTGGAGATGTAGTAATAGTTGACAGTCCATCTTGACCAAAGGACACAACATGCTATGACAAACTAAGGCATAGTTTGTTATAGGTGATGGGCAACACCGTTTTAATCTTCCTGTTAACTGCTGGTGTATACATGTTTTAGGCCATTAACACAACTAGCACTTAATTTGTTTAAACAGCTGTGCTTTGAAATTTAGGTTAATACCCCTGAAAACCTGTTTTAAGTCACTGTAATTAAGTTGCCAGAGGATCATTTTAGCAACCTCCCACTTCTGGCAGTAGAATTAAAATTGTTATTGGAATTAGAGAGGTTTTTAAATGTCTTCAGAAAAAAAAAATCATTGTTAATATTCATGTTTTCTGGTTTTAGCTTTATAAAATCAGACGAGGAAAAACTCGACCTCAAGCACTCTTATTTCTCTGTATGATACTTCTGTTGATAGTTCTGCATACAAGTTACATGATTTACAGTCTTGCTCCGCAGTATGTAATGTATGGAAGCCAGAAATACCTGGTACAGGTGAGATGTAATTCTTTTTATTTGGTGTTTAAATTTTCTACATCCAAAATTCTCAGTATTTGAAGAGGCTTTTGTAGCCGGCTTTTTTTAAGTACTAGTAGGTCTGTTGGTAATGCACAAGCCAGAAACTAATTGTACTATATATTACAGTTTCACTTGTAGGTCATCTTCAGACAGTGTGAAACTGAGCTTTGCTTTACTCTTTCGGATAAGACAGTTGCTAGCTTCCACTAGATTTTATACTGGTATGCTTAGGTTGCTGAGTGACTGCAGTGAAAATTATTTTGAATGTGTAAGGCTGTGTATAGAATGAAATCAATGTTACTCAACACATGGTAGTTTGGATGTGCATATTTTTGAGGAATGATAAAGAGAAGTCATTACATTAGAAAATATGAGCTAAATATATGCTTGTTAATCACACTTCAGACACTTTTTTGACTGTCCAGCTTCATGAAACTCCATGCAGTTCTTGCTTTTCTGAATCTACAGAATTAAGGAGTTAAAATTTAGTCTATGCTTTTGTTGCTGCAGTTTTGTGTACTTTAGGGTTTTGGTTTAAGTCTTTCATCTTATGTACCTGACAACTTGAATTATTCTATTTGTTACACCCTTGTTCTGAAGGCCCTACCTTTACTGGATGTTCACACTTTAATTTCAGGCTTCAAGAGATTTTGCTTACACAAACTCTTGTAAAGCCATTGGTTCTTTGATACCTTGAGTTCATGTCCAGCAAAAAACTACACATTTTACTTTAAGAGATTTCTTTTAATTTGGTGAGAAGATAGGCATTTTGGCAGAAAGGGTTTTACAGAGCTAAACATGCAACTTCACAAAAGCATTACAACATGTTACTAGGACCAGCAAGCGTGGCTGTAGTAAGGAGCTTTTGTTACACCCAGCAAACACCAATTTCTTGTAACTTAAAGTGAGGAACTTATAAGAAAATAAGTGTTTAAGTTACCCATAAGAGGAAGAAAAGAATGAAGGAAGAGAGATGTGGAGAAGAAAGGAGAAAGAGAGTAGAGAAAAAACACGTTTACCACTCAGAAGGTCACATGTTAATGGATTCCAAGAGAAGGGCCAGGGGCCAATGGTGACCTTGTGCTGCCTCCTTATCTGCTTTGGCTGTTGTGGCTACTCTCCCAGGTGGGAACTCTGACCCACTGGCCCCTCACTGTCCCCCTTAGCCAAAGTGAGGGGTGTCACAGCCAGTCAGGGGCTCTGGGGTGTGTGCTGTGGGTGGGTTACCAGGCAGACCTCCCTGGACTGCCAGCCCAGCCAGGTGGCTCCCATGGCCATGTGGCTGCAGCCCATGTGCTGTGGGCAGCCCTGCCATGGGCTGAGCCCTTCCCTACCACTCACACACACAGAGGTTGTGACCTAGTAATCATTGATTCAGTGTGTAACAGTATTTCTTAGTTTGAAAGGAAGACTGCATATTTATGGGCTAGTTCAAAGTTACATGTAATAAGAATCTTAGGGTTTCATGGACAGCTGTTTATTAAGGTCTGGTATCCTGCAGGAGTGGACTTTATTAGATCTAGTCTTGCAAATGTAGACAACTGACCAGGTTGTGAACTGGCTGCTTATTCAGGCACAAGTGAAGTCAAGATCTCCTGCTGTGCTGTTTGGCATTTAAGTTTCACAGACAAAACTGTTGAGCCAGAGTGGTTAAAAGAAGGGATTTAAATGAGATTGAAGTAACTGTATGCTGCTTGAAGAATTTGAAATACTTCTGTTAGTTTTCTATAAGGATGTATATCTGGGAGAACACACTGCTTTGAAAAAAANAACCAAACCAAAACACCCACTGACCTCCTTCACCTGCAGCTATTTAGTAAATTCTGTGATTTAGTCCTATCAGTTCTTTCAGTTTAAACAGTGGTTAGAGGGTATTTGGTGCAAAAGAATTGTAAGTACCAATGGAAATGGGAAATCTGGTAGCTTATAGAAAGACAGTATGTAAAAGGAGCACTTCCCCCTTTACTTTGCTCAATAATTCCCCACCTAGTAACCTATCAAACTAATTTGTAACCAAAATCTATAGTAAGGCATTAGGTTAAATTCTTGTTCTAATCTTGAATTGTTTCCTTTGGAGACTTACTTTTGACAGGAACTTTTCATTTGAAAGTGCAGGTGACTTTTCCTTCTACTGTATCCATTTTAAAAAGTGGAGCTCTTGTGAGGCAATTAACATTAGCCAGACCTGCACTATTAGCTTTAGTAACTTTTTGACCATTGGTGTGGTCAAAGCATGTGACCCCAATTCATCAGAAGTGTCTTCAGCTATGTTGTCTGTGGGAATCTTTTTTTTTAATAGTTTCCTTACCAATTGAGTCCCTGTGTAGAGATTTGGCCAACTTTCATAGCTCTTCAAATGCCAAGGATAGCTTGGTTTCACCTCTTAAGACAATTTGTAACATCTGCTAATAAGCCATGAGTTTCTTCATGACCTTTCAGAGTTCTATCCATATCCAGGCTACCTTCTCAGCTTTCTAGCAAAAGTATGACTTTGCCCATACTTAAGTATAGTTATGATTTCTGTTCAATAAGGCCAAGGGTTATTTCATGTTTGTCGGAAAGAAAAAACACTGCTTGCTGATGTTTTTACCTAGTGAACCTTTAAGACTTAACTGACCCAGACAGGAATTAAAATGCCAGTACTTGCTATGAGGAATGCTGACACTTTTCCGTGGTTAAGAACCAGGGCAGGAACAGTCATGTTCCTAGGAGTGAAGCTAAATTGCAGGATCCTGGGTGTCTCCACTGTCAGCAACAGGAATCCAGAAGTATCCCTTAAATGGCCACATGTGCAAATAGGTCTTCAAGTTCTTGATTCTGAATACAAGCAGGAGCAAACTGTGTAGGTGTAACAGGCTGTAACCTAACCCTTTTTATGATAGCTTGCTGGTTTTTTAAGTGTCCAAAATGTGTCAGTTCTTAAAGCACACACACTGAGTTACTGTACTTGGTTTTGTTTCATGCTTGTCCTTGATGCATCTGGCTTTCAGCCTTGAACTAGACGGGCTAATAGAACACCAGTGTTTTACTCTGGCAATACTGGTGCTAAAAATGTCTTAAATTACAGAAGTGTTCAGGGAGAATAACAATGATAGACCTGGAAAAAAGCATAGATGTTATCAGATAAAGCCCATAGGTCTAGCTATTATATTTGGAAAACCCTGGTATTAAGATGTTAAAGTGAATAAAGATAAGGAAGACAACATTTTGAAATGGCCAGGTTGTGATTGATTGTTCTGTGGTTTTTGTATGTGCTGTGTAACTGTACAAGGTACAATGACGTTCTTTGAAAGAAGTACTGTCTGAGCAGTGAGAGCTGTAATGGTGACAGCCAGCTGGAAGACATCCTGGAGATGGGCCACTCCTAAATGTACATTGAATAAATGAAATTTCATGTCATCTGTTCTGATCCTGTTGTTTCTGTCTACACATTGTCCTTCTACTGTTGCTTCCACTTAAGCTCCTGATACCTGTGACTAGTCATACTTCTTTTGGATCCATATTTTCTAAGGCAGTAGTGGTCTCCACACCTCTTTGTCTTTGCATGAACCAAAATTAACTGAACCTGTTATCATAAAGCATAGTCACTTGGCTGTTTCTCTTGAATGTTCACAGTGAATACTGTATTTGCTTAATATTGATAAACGTTCTCAATCAAGTTGTCAGATAAACAGTTTTATGTACCAGCTTGCAGTGATTGCTGGTATGTTTTAAGGAATATTTTCTTCGATCTGAGGGAGAAAATGTGCTGACCCTTACTGATTTCTTTAGAGAGCTTTCTGTTTGGTAAATTGAGGGTGAAAGTAGGTGTGACACCTTTTAAAGTGAATTATTTTATGAAGAAATTAATGTAGTGCAAAGAATCTGCGTTGGACTCTGATAAAAATTATTCGTATTGTTAAAAAATGTGGTATGTAGAGAGTTAATGTAGTCCCTGAAAGGGTCAGTTTTACAAAGATTTTGGAGACTTAAGCAGGTGCATTTGGGTTCCAAGTTTTTCACTTCAGCATAATTTGTCTTTTTCCACTCTGGCTGTTTAAGTATGTTGGACATTACCATCTGACCTTTAGACCAGAAGTAAATTGTATTTGGTATCATTATGGAAGCCAAACATTGTGTCTTCATCACGAAAGTTGAATTTCATGTTAATTTTATGGACAGTTAAAAGGTTTAATTTCAGAGATGAAGTTTGTTTTTTGTAAGTCTTCAAAAAGAATGTAAGCTATGTTTTTGTTAAAATGAAAACATACTTAAAAATGTTCATGTTTTACCATTAACAGCTTATCCTACATATACTGTTCAAAAAGAATCTTTCTGAATATTGTCCAGGTTTTCTCAAAGCAGTTCCTATAAAATTAATAATTTATTTAGAAATGTATTTGGTTTGGGGACTATCATTGGAAGAACATTGCTGGTAGCCTCATTTTCCATTTTTATAATGCAGAGTAATCAGACAATTGAAGGCCAGCCACGGAATGTGACATTTGTATCTAAAGACTGTGATGCAGATGCACCTGAAGGTAAGTTAGATACATTTACTTCTTTTATTTCCAATGTGATAGGTGCATGATCAGTTGTAATAAGCAACTCAATCTCTGTTTTTAGCTTTCATTTGCTTTAGTCTAATATGAATCTTTGATGTGTAGCTAAGTCCAAAAAACAGCTTGCTTAAAACTTACTTGATTCATTTGAAGAAATTACTATTTTTAGTTGAAACCTTGGCTAACAAAGCATTGCTGTTAACTTTAAAATCTCTCATTTGCTTTAATGTGTATGTACAAGGTTTTAAAAATAAATCCCAGCTGGTGAATAGCTTAGCATAGGAAATGTCACTTCAGTGTATATGTTTGTCATAGAAATGTGCAGACATGTATTCTATTAAATTTCTTAATGTACTCAGGAAAACTAAGATCAGAAATTAGTGCAACTTGAAATTCTCAGTGGAACTTTACAGAGAAGAGAATGATGAAAATTTTTTTTTCTGTTGGTCTTCCATGAGCAACAATACCAATGGAGCTGGACCTCTTAAACTATTTTTCTGTAATCCTCTTAATTTATTGTTCCGTGTAATGTCAAGTATAACTCTTGCTCATTTGTGTTCTTAACCACTGCTTTTTGACCAGTTATTTGGGCAGAAGGTATATTGCGGATATTCTGGAGCTGTGAGTAGTAACCAGCAAGCAGATAGAGAATTCTGGAGTGTTCCTTGACTTTCCATCTATGCAGGCCTTAATGCAGATACTAGTAACATTTGATTTTATGTTTATTCATGGAACTTGAGTAAAGCTGTGAATGGGTTTTAGCCTGGTTTCATTAAAAAAACCAAGCTGACATCATGGTGGATTTGGTTTTTGCAGTGTTACCTTTCCTCTTTCTTTCCCTCTGTGTATAAACAGTTTTTTCAGTTTGAAACAGTTTGAATTTGCACAAGGCATTCTGATACTGCTGTTTAAGGTCGCAATCAATTATATTGATTGTTTTGGTCTCTTGTTTAAAAAAAAAAATTGATCTCAGCAGAAGATTTATGGCCTTCAGAATCGCCAGGTTTTTTCAGACCCAGGCTTTCAATTGTTCTTACTCTGGCAAACTTTCAGTTCCTCTGTATGAAAGTTTTATCATGTGTGCATTTATATACTTCCAAAATGCTTGATAGTGTTTGTTAATGGATAGAAAAGGTAAATAGTTGTAACACTTCAGCCTCAGAGCTGTGGGCTCCCTTGCCGTGCTAAGAATGTTACTTTAGTATTTACATATATAGTGTTCTTTAATACTTTATGAAAATGTCTCGAATAAACCATAGGTATGTTTCCAAGCAGTTTCTTTATTAATTTAGGGGAGAAAATAAGGGAACTTGGCAAAGATTCAAAAAGGGCACTACAGAAGTTAGGCAAAATGCTCCACCTCAGTGCATATTAATCCACAACACCCAAGGCAATACTCAACCGATTCACCACACTGAAGTCAAATCCAATCCCTCCACCTGTGAGCCACCGGAAGCATCAAGAAAAGGAGTAAAGAGGGAGCATGAAAAGAGAGAAGAAAGAAAGGGAGAGATAGCTACCACTGAAATTCTGTGGCAGACCAGCTTCTCACATGCCCAGGTGGCAGGGCTGTGACATGTGGCACCCCGAAAACTCTGGTTTTACCTGCTCTGGTCTGCAGAGCCTCTGACCTCCTGGCCAGAGTGAGGGCTGTGTTCTCACTGTCCCTGCCCATCTGACCTGTGTCAGGGGCTCCAGGATCTGTGGAATGTTACACTTTTCCCAGACTGTTAGTGATTGGCAGCTGCTCTGGGACTTCCCTGTGGGGGCTCCAGGCCCTGCCATGAGGGATATGACACCATCCCACCTCTGTGAGGTTTGACCCATCCCTTTGCCCTCCACCCACCCAGACACACACACACACATGCACACCCCCCACAGGGAGATTCTGACCCTATAGTAACTGATCTGGTGTGTAACAGTTGTTCTGTATTCTCCTCGTATTACCAGTATTCTGTAACTCATGACTTTTGAGTGCTTCTGTGTGATCCTAACTGCTCCTCAGGTTTTTTCTTATTTATATTATTGTACAAGATAATCCTTAATTTTAAACTGCTTTTGTACTGGTAAAATTAACTGGACCATTAGTTCTTTGTAGTCTCTTGGGCCATGGTCTCTTTTGCAAGGTGGTTCCTTTGTATTTATGCTATCTTCAGATTTAGTTCGTGTGTGTTAGTCCTGTTCCTGGTGGTTCATAGCATTTCCCAAGGGGCATGGAGTTGTCTCCTGTCTTTGCCTGTACTTAAATCATTCATTCATTTATTTTTTTTTTATTACGCTATTTAGACTAAAAGCAGTTTTAAGTGTTTTGATATTTGGAAAAATACAGTTGTTCAATTCACATTTAAGCTGCTGTATCTTTTTTATTAAAAATAGAAACTCCTCTATTTTTGGCAGAAGGTAGAAGAGCAAAATCTGTTATTTTTCAAAATGAGATCACTGTGACCAAGCTGCATAGATCTTTGTTTCTTGTTAGCAGCTTCTTGACTTGGGGTAGTATTTGCTGGGAGAAGAACATACTTAATGGCATTGATATGCTCATTAGTCTTGACCTTTGTGAGAGAAAGTAAAATAGTCTGATTTCCTCAGACTTTTTTGCTTAATTCAGTCCAACTCCAGTTCCTATAAACTTACTGAATTCCACCTATGCTTGATTTTTTTGGGGTACTTTTAATACTTTGCATGATTTTCTTTCCTAGTTTACTTTGATCAATGGAAGCAATATAGCTGATGCTTAAAAGTAATCTTCTGATGTGCCAAACACAGAACTGGCCTGTGTAAATGATTACTTTGGTTTGTCATTGTTAGCGTGCTGTTGCAGTTGGGATCTTTGAGTTGTGTTCCCCGTTTAATAGGAAAGAAGTGGAGAAGGTGTTGATATGCTGTCCTGTACTAACATAGTGTAAGTAGAAGATGGATGGATATTTCTTAAATGTGAATGTTAATGCGATGAAAAGGCTATAGTGGAGTTGTACCAACTGTTGATGATAGTCAGGCCATTACAATGTTTTATAAGTGAAATAAAAGTTTATTTTGTAATACTCTACTGAAAAAAAAATAGGTTATGTTAGTGAAGGCACTTTATTGGCTGTTTCATCCAGTCAATTTTAGAAAGTGGAAATGTAATGCTTGCCTTGGAATACCTGCGACTTGTAATACGTGGTAACAAAAGTAATGAAAATAACTGTTTTAAATGCTCTTTTCTTTGATCAGACAGTAATATGCCAAGTGCAGCTTATTTCAAAGGTGGAAACTAGACTTGTTAATACAATTTGCCTTGTTGTTAAGGATATTGGACATGGGCAAAGAAAATTGCAAATAACTTTAAGATAAAGTTTGGCCAAGTGCTTGGAGTTTGAATTGTCTTCTCTGGTACTAAGGTTTTATGTAAACCAGTGAACTGGAACTAAGTGCAGATATTGATTTGTGTTCTCTGTACTTTATTTTGTTCCATTTAAACTGAATAAATTCTAACTTGTGTTTTTCCTTAAACATAAAACAAACTATGACCTTTTATTGTCTGTGTTGATGGATGAGCTCTTAGCAATCTGCTGTCTTACTGAATACTTAGGTGTTGTAGATACGATCTCTACTTGCTGTTAGTAAGTACACATTTTTTTTCTTTCTGAGGTGGTAGAGGAGATCTGATCAGTTCTTGTAACAGCCAGTCATCTCAAAAGTTTTGATTCTCTTGAAACTTTAGACTTTTAATGGGCGGTGTTTTCTATAGACCTGTTTTAAACCAATGTTTGGCTTGGTGAAAAGGATAAGTACACTTCCCAGGCAATTAAAATGCCATCTTCTAAAAGGTACACTCAAGTATTTACAATTAGATACATAATTTGTGGTGCTTTAGCATTACATTGTCTGCTTTTGTGCAGCAACGCTCATCTTTACTACTGGTATGCAGGAGGTGAATCTGTTTTATACTCAATGCCAAAAGGCCAGAATAGTGTAACTGCATGAAAACAGAGCAGAAGCCAAAAAATAATAGGGTGGGGTGCATATTACAACTCAAAATACCTGGTTTTATTTAGTTACATTTAAATGTCTTGAACAAAAGTTGTGTTCTGGTTAACTCATACTTTTGGAAAGTTTTTTATAGTCCTTTGGAGCAGCCAACTTAATAAATTTGTTATAGGCAAGATAGTAGTTTTCAGTGTTTGATACAGTTGGGCAGATATCTCATTTGATCATTGTTCTCAAGGCCTAATGCCAGCTGAACTGTTGGGTCCACAGTTCAGTTGGGCATAAAGTCAAGCAAAGGAGTTCAGTTATTTGATTAGGACTCTTGCACCTGAACTAATGCACTGAAAACTTGGTATGGGTTAAGCTAAACAGCTTAATGAGATTTAATGTAAATGAGCAATGACTCAGCTACAGGCATGTATAAAAGACTTTCCCCAACCATAGTTCTGAGATCTAATAAACACTATTTTCCTCTTTCTAGGAAAAAAAAAAAAAAAAAAAGTTGGTTTTTTTCAAGTGTCATGCACTTTAAATGAATAACATGCTATGAATCCCTCTTGGATTCTCTCAGTTCCTTTGCTGGTGGAATGAACCTTACCTGCTGAATGCTTGGTAGAGTCTATCTGCTGGGCCTTTTTTTATGGAAGTGGACTGACTTGGAAATACCTGTCAAGTGAGAAGGAAAAAAAAAATCTTGATTTCTAAGACTTTGGACTGAGAATGTCTTAAAGAAGGTGCAGATCTAGTTAAGGCACTCTTGCTGGTAGAAGTCAAGAAGTTCAGTACCTCAGGCTTTATTTTAGCCAGAATAAAGACTAGATGTAGATGTTACTCAAGCTGGAAAGGAGCCTGAAGACAGATGTCAAAACAGGAGCATATTCTTTGTTTCTCCTTTTAGAGATGTCAGGAGATATGCAAAGGTAAACCACAAGTTGCTCAGAACCTTCAGTATTAGTAAATTTGTATGAAGAGTTGTATGACCACAGATCACCTCTTGCAGATTCTTGTTTTAAAAGTAATTAATTTGCAAAGTTACAAACTGCTTCACATAAAACCTACATGAGGATTTTGTCCAGTTTGCTTTTACTTCAGTGAATGGCGTTACTAGTAATATACCCTGAACAACTTATACCTAATGATATTGAAATCTCCTATAACCATAAGAACTCAATATAAATAAGCACAGTGGTGCATGTCTGAAAGCCCCGTTTGGCTGCTGTAAACAGTATGGGTAGCTAAGAGTACCCTAAGTCTTTTTGCAGGGCATTGTTCATGACACGCAGTTGTAGATACATCAAATCCTGCAACTTTTTTCTGCATCCTACAACTGTGGACAGATACGAACTACCCCTCTTCTCCCTCCAAGTGATTGTAACTAGAGAGGAGGCTGCATTTTCTAAATACTCTGAAACGTTAAACGGATGTTGGCAGCAAAGTAATTGCACCTTTTCTTCTTGGATCAACATTCTGCTTCTGTTGGCTGTTGGACTTAAACCCGACAATCAAGTAAAATTCTGTGGTATTATCAGTACTATGGAATAAGAATTGAAGCTCCTTGCAAAGGATTGAGGGATATGCATTCATTCTTAAAAGCAAGTAATGAACCCTTTGAGTAAGAAACTTACCAACACTTTGTCCATGGAACAGCCTCTTTAATAAAGGCAGTTCTGTTAACAAAAGAAGGCATTGTATTTGGCATCTCTCTAACTGGCGATTCAGCCACATCTTTTAATCACTGAGAAACATTAATTGCTGCATGTATTGGAAATACTTTCAATGAAATATTAAAAGTTACTTCTGCTCATGTAATCAAATAATCTTTTTATCTTGGTACAGACAGATGATAAATTCATTACATAACATGCTCTAGAACAGCCATGCAGAAAAGTTAAACAGTTAGCTGTAACTATAGCTAGTGAAACTACATACAGATGTTTCCTGTCTGTCTTTGAATATGGCTTGCCCAATACAATTAGACAGAATCAGTTCATGGAGATGGTCTTTTTCACTGCCTAAGGCTTGTCCTGCAGCTGGGCTGGATGAATGATATTGGACTGGGCAAATCCTATCTGAACTGTGAGAGAGAAACTTGACTGGATTTTAGTCAAATATATCTTAAATTACGTGTCTGAAATAGGCAGAAGTTGGGAAGAGAACTGTTGTGTTTGCAACATCATTGATGAAAGAAATCACTAATTCACATCCAACTTCTTACTTAAAATAACTTGGCATTGTGTCTTTTAAGTTTGACTCTTTAATCATAGTCATAACTGATTTTGTTCTCCAGAGAGTAAGCAAGATACTCCATCATGCAAAGTTGCTCTACTTTGTTACATGTTTCTTTTGAGTGTCAGCTGCCTGTAAATAGTTCTGTCTGCAGACAGAATATGAGGTACTCTGTAAGAAGTCAAGATACTTCAACAGAATTATCTTCTTTCTTCCCATATTCCGAGTTATTTTCCACGCAGCATGATCTCAGGATGGGGAAAACAAGGAACTCTCTCACAGGATATGTGTTCTTCTTTAAGTAATCAGCTGAAGACAGTATGAGACAGGTAGAAAGGACATGACAAAAATGAGGTTAACCTTGAAGGTCAAGTGGTGTAATACAGTTTCAAGAAGCCTGAACTAGTTTAAGCTTGTGCCAAGCTGATACTCTAAAATGTTGTAGGTAACTAATGGAAAAGGTTTTGATTAGAATGGAAATAATAGGCTGTGCTGTCCACTGCTTGCTTTCTGGAATTTTGCATCCACGTTCTTCCCTAGGGTATTGCCTTTGATGTTTATCACTAGCTAGGTCTTTAAAACAAGAGTAGTTGACCTTTAGTTGCTTAAGAGAGACTCAAAATTCATCTTGCAGAAGTTCAAATTTAAGTTTGCAATTTAAAGGTAAGAAGTAGAAATTACAGCTTGTGTTTAAACACATCTGGCCAGTGTTTCTAATTAACCTAAGTTGTATACAGTGTTTCAAAAAGTGTCTAGTTTCAACAAAAACACCAAGAACGCACTTTTCCTCAGCAGGCTGATCCAATGCCTTATTGCTTCCCTGTAGAAAGGGGGTGTTATCTCTTTGGAATTAACATGGCTTCAGATCTTAGTTGTTGACTAATGCTGTACTTTTTCACTATACACATGGCCTTGTAGAATTAGTGTTTTCTTCACTTGTAGGTATTTAATAAACATTAAATTCGAGTTATCCTTTAAACTCATGAAAAATGAGATTAACAGGTTTAGCTCTTCAAATCTTATTAAATGGTTTTCACCTAGTCTGTTAATACATGCAAATCTTGACACCCTCATAGATTCTCTGTAAAGAAACTGAAATAGAAACCTTATAGCTGGGTGCAGTTTTGCATTATAATGCCTGTGTGAAGATGAGCTGCAAATTTAAAATGGCCAGAACAGGACTGATGGGTTCTTTGAGCGTGTAGAGGGGAGTGGTGAAAGCTCTTGCCATGTTCAGGTGAAGTTTGTTTGTGCTTGGTTGGTTCCAAGATCCATAACCCTCTTTCTACAACAAAATCTTACATTGATGCATGAATGCAAATCCTATTCATACAAGTCACTTAGTTTAAATTTGGCTGCTGGAAAAAACAGTGATGTGACTCAGATCATTCAGTAGGACATTATTTAGCATTCAGAAACTTTGATTAGTGACTTTTTTCATCTTTCAGCACAGAATCTTACACTATAAAGCTCTGCTAGCACTGATGGGACTTGCAAATTTTTGAGCCATTTAATGTAAACATTCATGATGTATAATTATCATCAAGAACTTGTGTGGCTTCTATGATTGTTCATGTAGTGTAAAGTGCAAATAGCTATTGGTTATTCAGACTTGTAACTTTTGTTACAAAATCAGATATATTTGTTATAAAACCTGACTTATTTACATTGATTACATCACTTTACTGGTTGTCTAGTTATGTCAGATTGTGTTTGATTTGCAAATAGACCACGTGGAATATCATGCACGACTTACCTGTAGCTTGAAGCAGGGTTTGCCTTCTAAATGATAACTTGTCTCAAATAGCTTTTCCAGGCGCCTTGCTACTTCTTGGCTTTCAAGTTCCTGGCTCATCTTTGCCCACTAAATCTATTCCTTTGTCAGGATTAGATTCCAAACCTACTGAGCAGCTTTTGTTAAATAAGGTAGCTTTTTGGACTAGTCTTTATCCACCTAGACTTTTGGTCTCTACAGTCTATTTTAGGTGCCATCTCACTACCGTTTCCAGCTAAGCAAAGAAAGGCCACACTAAAGTCAAACAACTGGGATGAAACAGCAGACAGCTTTTTGTGTGTGTTTGACATAGATTTTTAAAAGACTGTAGATAGCTGCAAACTGTTGTTTAACATGTGAGTGATTTGATCCTCATGCTTCTGTAGTGCAGTGTAGTGTTTCAAAGTGCTGTCAACTTGACATGTTGGAAGCTTAGTGATTCACATCTCTTTAAGTAGGCAGCTATTGTAGCTACATACAACCAGTTTGAAGATATTTTCAGATCCTTGCTATATGTGAGTAGTATGTCTTCAATATACTTTTCAGTCTGAAAAGAGATGGAAGCTGTAAATCTGTTTCAAAGTTAACCTTGAAACAAGTGGTGGTGAAGCTCTTTAACACTCCTGATACTGTGAAAGCTGAAAGAGTGATGAATTGAAGTTTTAAACAATTTCTGGAAGAAGTTAGCTAAGGGAAAGATAATGGGTATGGGATGCCCCAGTCCAAAAATTGTAAGAGCTTTGTATGGAAGATTAATTTTAGCTTGCAAAACTAGCAGAGTAGCAGCAGCAGAGGAGTGGAATTGTGGACTGCAAAGGCAGGGTCAGCAGCTCAATGAGGCTACTATTACGTTTGTGTTTTTATGCATATCTCACAGAAGAGAAGAATGTGGAATAAGTGAGGATGTGCTCAAATAGAATATGCAAGAAACCACTTTTGTAGAGACTGCTGAGTAAGAGGTAATAAAGAACTTAGTAATTTTTCTGTTTAGCTAGTAAGAAAAGAGATACTGTATTTGTGGCTGGGGTAACTGCTGCTGCTGTTGCATGAATCTGCTTCCAAAGAAAGCTGTGGAAATGATATATGAAGTGCAATCATTAGCAGAAACTTCTGTGGACTTTGGGAATCCCTGAGTGGCCTTAACACTATGAAATACTGATCAAGCTGTTAGGTTGTGAGATGATAGGTACAAGACAAAAGGGGAAACTTGCCATTACAAAGCTTTTGATATACCTGCAACTGACTGAAGACTGCTAAAGCTTGCTTAGTCTGATCCATCTGAACAATTTGGTCTGTGACCAAAGCTGTACCCAGAAACTGCAAGTAGCAGCTTCTTTTTGCAACACAGCTTTTGAATAATTGGCAGCAAAGACCGATGAAATAAGTATTTTTGGATACCTGAAGCCATGTCTTCAATACTTTTAGGATTTGGAATATGCAGTGCTTTTATGTTCTAGCACAGGTTTTCCTTTGGCAGTAGTTTTGAGTATATTTTAAGCAAAACTAGTTTCTGCTTGAAATTGGGGATATGAACTTAGTTTATCTGTGGATGACAGTGTCACTTAGGGTTTTCCATCCAAAATACCACTATTAGATCTGTGTTGTCTCTATATGTACTTTTGTGTAACGATCTTGAGCACAGACAGGACCTTAAGAGATAGCCTGGTCCAGCCCCCCAGCAGGGTCAAGGGGAGGAGGTTGCTCAGCTGTGAATGTGTCCACAGACAACCTGCTTCAGTGTTTACAGATGGTGATGGTGAAGCTTCTCCTGTTACTTAGTAGGGATATTTCTTGTTGCAACTCTGTCATCTGTTATCCTGTTGTTATGCAGGTCTAGAAAGAATCTCACTCTGTATGCCCCTACTAGATAGCAGAGGCACATCTGCAAGCATCTTTCCTTCAAGCTGAACAAACACATCTTCATTGTATGCTGTGTGCTCAAGATATTGCTGTGGTCCTCTGCTAGATTTGCTCCAGTATGTCTATGCTGCTTTTATACTGGGCAGCATAAAACGACGCTTGAAGCTGCAATTTTAGTCAAGAGTCAAAAGAAGTGATCGGTTCTATGGACATGCTGGCTGCATTCCAGTTAGTGAAGCCTGATTTGAGTTGCCGATGAGCACAGCTGGGTGATCAGTTTATTGGCTGGGATATGAGATTACTTCCTGTGAAGTTGCATTGTCTCTTCAGCCCCCAGCCTGCATTCTTGCATTGTGTCTTCACTCCGAGTACAGGGCTTCTGTCTCTGTTAAACTCTGAGGAATTTTTTAAGGGGCTTGATAAATTATTATCCTATTAATTTGGCTTAACTGACTTCTTTTTTTCCTGTGTTAATCAGTACTTTTCTTTTCATTTTAGATCAGTGTATTGTCACTCGGACATACCTCTTTCTTCATAAGTTTTGGTTCTTCAGTGCTGCCTATTACTTTGGGAACTGGGCATTCATTGCAGTAAGTACTTTGATTTTGGAGGTCACTGAATCAAGCTGTA
Organism: Scytalopus superciliaris; assembly: GCA_013400415.1. NCBI lineage: Eukaryota > Metazoa > Chordata > Aves > Passeriformes > Rhinocryptidae > Scytalopus > Scytalopus superciliaris. The sequence continues at coordinate 750,710 of VXBX01001934.1, read as the reverse complement.
TGATTTAGAGTAATTGTCATTGCATCATTTGCATCACCACCCTGACCTTTTGCTTTGCATATATTGCCCTTATATGTCCCTTAATTGAATAACAGTAACTTATACCACTTGAAATTTGCAGGTCTTTTTAATTGGATTAATTGTTTCATGCTGCAAAGGCAAGAAATCAGTCATTGAAGGGGAAGTGGATGATGATGATTCAGACATGAGCGATGATGAACTGTCTGTTTATTACCATTGATATCCTTTTGTCTTCAAGATTGAAAAAGTGTAATTTAAAGTTATGTTGAAAGTCATACCATGTGGAACTTGTATCCAAATAAGCATCCTTGCACCTGTAAAAATAAATAAAGAAGTGTACTCACTTAAGGGGTAAAAAGACCTGAATAACACTTTGAGTATCACTGTTAAATGAGAACAAATATTGAAGCTGAGTTTGAATAATATATAGAAAATACTGTTTTATGGTTAAACATGTATGTAAATTTCTTATGTATAATTTGATGAACTGTTGTAACTATTTCATAATTCATTATGCTTCTCTGTTAACTTAAGTTTTCTTAACATGTAGGACTTTTTTATTCATAAATAAAACTAGCTAAAATCCTGCAAAACAGTGCAAATACTGCTGGAAAGATTTGGATGAGGTTTATACTTTCAGAAGTGTTTGACTTTTGCATTAGTTTTGCTGGCATTTCTGGGATATCCGTACAAAACTATAGTTAATCCTTTAAAGACTGTCCTTTAAAGTGTGCCAGAAACATTCACTAAGGTGGTGAGTTCCCAGTCCACGAAAAATCAGTAATTTTCATATTGTTATCCTCACTGAGTTACTATGGGAATCCTCAGGTAAATATGAGGTGGCTTTTGCACTATAGGAAATCATTAGTGTAAATTACAGTATTCAGCACTGTTGCAGTGTTTTAGTATAGTTCAGCTCTGAAACTGCCAGGTGCCTGATTTAGTCATAACTAATGGAATAATTAAGATGTAATTAATTTTTAACATATTTTTCTCTTTAATGCAAATTGTCTAGTTTGAAGTTCTCTTAATATTTAATGTAAATGTTGTCAACTTGTTTACAAGCCAATATGTTTATATAAACACTGTTCATAAATATTTTTGTCATTCATGTTGTCTTTGTAAAATAATTCTATTTTAGCTATATAGTTACTGAGCTATATTTCTAAGGCTGGAAAAAATCCTCAGATATCCTTTCACAGACTCAGAAGGAGAAAATGTTTACAAGTACAGGTTTTTAAGCTTCTAATGCTACCTGAGGAACAATTAGAGCCCATACAAGCCCATGGAAATGTGACTTAGGTAGTCTTTTATAAGACTAATTGTTAAACACCTATTAAAATGTGAAGGAGTTATACTGTCCTGCTTCATGTTTGCAAACACTAAAGTTGTTTCAAGAACAGTCTGCCTTTTCCACAGTATTTCAGAACAGCAGGCTCTCAGGAACTTCTGAATTTTAATTTAGCTTTGGTATTTGAGGAAGTCTTAGGTGAGTTGCTTAGTCAGTGTGTGAACACAGGGAACTGATGTTTGAACTCTTACAGGAACAAACAAAAATGTGGTCTCTTAACCAGCCTTCTGTGCCAACTGCTCAAATAACATAGATGTTTATGTGGCAACTTGGAAGAATGTCTGTTGTAGGTTGATCATGAGCTGCGAATACGCAGCCAGGTCTGCTCAACTAAAAGCAATCAGTCCACTTGCTGCCAGTGAGGCATTTGAAAGGACACAAATGTATTCGAACAGTGACAGTAGGTACTGGAATTTGACTAGGCAGTCTGAGCTCCCTTTGACTAGAACTAGCTGAATACTATTTAAACATGACCATTGGGGGAACTTGCAAGGAATTATTTAAAAGAAGTTCAAGTAACTCAAGCAAAACGCAGAACCTGATTTTGACTGTCTGGAGACTGCATCTGGAGTGTAGCAGGAAGTTGGAATATTCATATTTGTGGATGCCCTGGTGGAAAACTTACAATAAGCTAATTTAAATAAAGTTAGCTGCTCAGATTATCTCCTTTCTTTGTGGGTTTTGTTCATTTTTCATCTTCAGCTTTAACCAGTGATAATTACCACTTCCTTCTTTGTCTGTATCATGTACAGATTTGTTTGTAACACCCAGTTTTGTGGAGTTATATCTATTCTACCATAAGTTCTCACTGGGGAGATGCTGCTTCTCTGGGGAAGATTGGCAGGAACATGTTAGTTTAGTGCCATGTGGCTGCATTCCTGTTGTTTGCAGGGTTAGAGCGTTACTGGCCAAGTTGCCTGGTCAGTGCCTAGGCTGATGTTGCCGTCTCTCCCATTTTTGGGATTTCATTAATTTCCAGGTTCTTCCAAATCCTGTCCTATTTCCTGTCTTAATAGTCTATATGCAGAAGTACAGTGATCTGCCTTTGATTCGGTGACTTTGTCCCTTTAATCGGAGGATTCGTAAGTACCACGTTTTTGAATCCATGTGTTAATCAAATTTACAAGCAGCCCATGGCTAGCTGTAGCAAGCAAGAAGGAGGCTTCGGTAGGAGAGTTCTGAAGTTATTTCAGACATCTGCTGTCACCCTCTGTCATGCAAGCAGTAAATAACTGTCAGCATTCATAATTTGAATTATTCTTCACCTGCCACATCCTTACTAAAATTTCTCAGGAGTTCAATGAACCATTTGACTGACAAGGCTTTAAAAGATTTTGTATGCACCAATGTAATTGTAATGAATACACACTCAAGAATTTCTCTCTTAACACTCATGGGATGGAAACTTGAAATTTTTAACTGTACTGTGCCTTTAAAATGATTTGGAGGTGGTTTTGAAATTTACTGTGTGAACTCATCAACTGGATTTGTAAATCCATTATCATCCAGAAGAAAACTAGCAATGGAAATACAAGAGCCGTGACTTAATTGACTTTGATGAATTCTTGCAGGAACTTCTAAGAAACAGGACTTCCAGTATGTTATTTCCTAGTTGTTTCTCGTGCTGTCTTAAATAAAATACTTGCAAGTAAAACAATTAATTATTTTCATTCACAAAGTTATCAGTGCTGTGACACACTCATTTAGCTGTTACCTGTGAAATGATAGTCCAGTTTTCTGCAGGTTTTGGAGCAATTTCAAGCTTTCTAGTCATGCTACAATGGTATTCTACCTTGCAAGCAGACATCTAACATCTTTGATCAAGTCTAAAGAGATCTCACTTTTCTGGAATGAAGTAACTTAAAAGCGTTGGAACTGTTTCACTGCTTTGATTAAATGAGTGATATTTCAAATCTATCTCTGCAGTGTGAGCTTCCACAACTTCTGAACAGGGGTAGTGCTGTTGTCAGACCTGCCTTAAGTTGCATTTATTGTTGTACTTTTCCAGGTAGCCTCTACCATGTTGGAGGCTCATGAACATTTAGAAACTAGAGAGTTTTAAATCTCACATCTGACGTGTCAAAGAAACTGCAGTCACCAGGAATATTTAATAGAATTCAGCAACAGCGTGCCAAATTGGTCCTCAATTTGCTGCTTGTACTGTAGTGATTGGTAGTTTATCCAGAGTTACAGGTCATGAATGCAATAAAACCTGTAATAATAAACCATTTTGTTCCTTAGCTGAAGGTAACAGTACAGTGTGGATTTCCTGCTGCTTGTCAGAAACAAGGGAAAAGCCTCTCCCAGTAAAGATGCAAAACAAATATCTGCTACCTCTTTGTATTTTGTGCTTTAACTTCAGAAAAATGATTGCAGGGTGGACTTGAGATTTTTGCACTTCTAGGTAGAGTCTACCTGTACCAGAGTCAAGCTGCATGGAATGATGATTTCATGCTCAGGTAATGTGACTGCTTAAGCTGAAAACTAATGAACCTTTTCAATGCTTGTGCTTTGCTTCTGAATAATCAGTGTAGATATAATTCCGCACATTCTTTGACATGTCTTCTACTGCTTTGTGCTTGCAGCTGTTACTTGTCTTTGTCAACACAACTTTCTGATTTGGAGAGTGGCCCACAATGGTGTTTTGAAAATCATTACCCCCTTGTAGAAACTATTATGTGGTTTATCGTAAAATACCTGTAATTCCTGGTGTGCATAGCAGAGGTACAGGTAAAGTGTTTAAAGCAACTGATAAAGGATAGAAGGTAACTTTTGTCCTGTAATTAAGCATAGATTCAGCTCATTATGACAGCACTGATACAGTTCCAGATGTGGGTAGGGAAATAAAAGCACTGCTTCTGAGACTAAGCAAAGGACAAAGATGCATCCTTTTCTAAAATTATCAAAAATGTTTTTAAATACTCAAGTTGTGATGTTGTTCAGCCTCTTAGGTTAAAGATTATAGTTTGTATTGATCATACGTCTTCTTACATTAGGGTAGATCTGTTTCTTGTAACCTTCTGCAAGGTCATTTATCTTGTAGATAGAGCAAAGAAATGAAACTAAGAATAATCATCTCTTCCTGCAAATGTGTGTTCTGACTGTACTTATCAAAAGAAATGAAAGCCTTGTTTTGGTTGTGGTAAGATACCATTTTCTGTTAATACTCTAAAACAAATTCTGCTTCTAAATTAAGACATTTGTCAATTCTGGATAATGTAACAAACAAGAAACTGAAGCAAATCAGAAATTCTAGGTTTTTTGATCAGTTTTAGTGAGATGCGGCTGTTACAGAAATTACTGCAAGTTGGACTATTTTTAACTTAACTGTTCTGAGAGATTGTATGTGCACTTCAGTCTAAGTTATAGCTATAAAGAGTATTGTTTCTTTGAAATAAACACAGTTTAAGCACATTTAATAATCCATATTTATAGCTTTCTTCTAGATCCACCTCTGGAAGTGTGATGTATTTAGAGGGTCAGACAGAAGAATTTTGGTTTCTGAGAGGCTGATAATAGAGGTAAGCCACAGGTGCGGCAAGTTTTGTGATCCTCCTGTGTTCATCATCTAGAAGGACATGTGGACACTTCCCTTATAACAGTTGATTAATGCTGAGTCCTTACTTTGTGTGTTATAAACGTATCTGTGGTTTCCACAGAGAAAGGTTACAGGTTGCCTGTAAAATAGTTTGTTTTGAGCCATTTTTGCAGAACAGTGCCAAAATCCTTGTCGTGAGAATCCAAATGTCTTGGATAAAGGTGGAGATTGTGAGAACACTCAGTAAATGTGAAGCTGAACATGCATGTAGTTCTACTGAAATTTGAGTCTGGGTATGATGCTTTTCACCAGAACATATGGAAGGTCCTGCAAGGAAGTAAAATACAGATTGAGTTAATAGCACCTCTGCTTCTGCTAAGCTGCCTAAACACTAATCAAGATGTTACAGTATGCTATATAGAGTTTGAAAATTCTTCGACATGTAGAAAGTATATCACTTCACCTATTTCAGACTCAGGACAGCAAGGACATGAATGTCTATGCTATTTCTCATGCACAGATATACCCCTCCCCAGACTTAGAGCCTATGGACTTACTGCTCCATGAAGCACTTGAAGGAGTGCTCTGGGACAGAAATGTTTTATTCTGACAGTTAATATATAATTTAAAGCTACCATTTACATCTCAAGCTTAGAATCATAGGATTGTGTAGAAAACTTGGAAGATACTTAAGATCGAGTCCAACAGTAAATTTAACGCCGCCAGGTCTACCTTTAAACTATGCCCATAAACACCACATCTACATGTCTTTGACTTCTCTGAGCTGTACTTACTGTTCTCTAAATGTTTAAGTTAGAAAAGTGCAACTCTATGTCCTTATTGCCTGCTGACTTTATATAGTTCCCAAATAAAAATGATCAACATGTATCTGATTTGCATGGATTGTTCTTTTGCAATGGGCCAATAAAGAAAACTTAAATTTATTGCAAAGAAAAGTGTTTTGTTCTGTTTTGAGGTGCAAAGTCCTGAATGTAGAGTGACTTCTTACTTGAACTTGAAAGTTAAGTTCTTAGCAGTGGACATACATTTCTAGTGCATGGAGAAAAAAAAAAAGATCATAATTGGACAATATGAACTCCTGAAGGATCCTCGTTTTCTTGGCGATGAAGCAGGTATTTTATTTTTTAGAAACTGATCTCAAATTACATTTTTACTAATATCCGTTTAAGTTTTCTAGAGACTCAGGATTATTTTAGAGTCTGATCTTTAAAATGAGGGTTGCAACTCCTCCTGAAAATCTCTGGGAGTTCGGATCCCAGGTGATTTGGAACATGTTGCTTTGTGATTGAGGTACTTAAACTGAAAGGAGAATAGTTGGGTTTATATTTTGCTTATGAAGAAATCAAATATGTAAAGAAACATCCTTTTAATGAGGGGAGTGAAATACGCCAGCAGTTTTTAGGTGTTTGAAAAATGCATTCCTGAAAAATGAATACTTGACTAATGTGATTACTGTAGAACAGGTTTCAGACTTACCTAGTCATGAGTCTGGTTCTAAGAGGGAGAAGGAGGGTACTGTCAGAAGGGTGGATTGTAATCTTTCCTGAACTAGCTTTGAGCACAGTGTTGAGACTTGGGATTTCTTTTGTAGAGGACTGTTTTTCATCTCAGCCCTGGGCTGTTGAAAGCCCCTGCAGATGGTACCTGACAATATGCTGGAAGATGTGGACAGCTCTAGGAAAAGAGTGTTCTTGAAGAAGCAAATTTTCATAGAAAAGACAAAGGTTGAGAGAAAAGACTCTTTCATGTGCTAGATCTAAAGAAGAACTTAGAACTTGCACCATAGAGCTCAACACTAGCTTTTAGACATCGGATTGTCTGAAATTCAGGTAAATCTGATATCTAAAAGATGCTACTTTGCTCTAGGCTAATTCTCATTGTGGCAAGAGTTAATGCTGTGGGAGGGTTTGTGCAAAGCTGAGTGCTGAGACAGGAGCTTGCCAGTTACAGGTGTGCAGGATCTAAACCTGATGTGTAGGTTCCTGAGTTTTGATTTATAAAGAGGCTTTCACTGCTGACAGGAAAGCAGATTTTTCTACTGTATCACTGGACAACTGATCTAATTGAAATTGTCCCTTCTCATTGCAGAAAAGGTTGGACTAGATGACCTTTATGTGTCCCTTCTAATCCAAACCATTCTGTCATTCTCTTCATGGAATCATAAATCATTCTCTCGATAAGTTATGTTTTGAGATACATCACCTATTCCGGAATGTGGCAAAGAGGAGCATTTGGTGGAGCCAGTTGGTGCTGATCCTGAATGATTAGACCTGGCCCTTGAGTTCTTCTGCATTCATAAAAAAGGTGGATTAAAAGATGGGGGCAAAATTTAGTCTGAGCAAGTCCTATCTGAAATCTGAGCCATGTAATTTGAAACAGCCTAATTCCAGCTATTTTAAAAAGCTATTGTTGCATTGTTTGGTCTACTGGACTTTTTAGGTACCTGTAATTAAGGTCCCTTGTTTGTTCAGAGATGTCCTTCTCTGCAGATGGCAGAGAATATATATAATATCTGACTTCTGTTGTTTAAAATACAGATGGTACTACTCACTTCATGCAGAGGCAACTACCTACACAGTGCTGCTAGAATGTGACGCTGTCCTCAGTTTGACTGGAACAAACTTCTGTGTTCACACCTGGAAAAGAATCCTTACCACCATACTCTTGAGATCTGCCCCTACTGTTCAATTTGATGTAATGCAGACGTCTAAAATTTGTTGACATCAATGAGAGAGAAGTAGAAGCAAGATCTTCTATGGCAAGTTGCTCTGTGGTGTGTCCACAAGGCAAGAGTGGTGGTGGTGGTGTTCTGACCCGAGAGTGGTGTGCATGGCTGGCAGCAAATTACAATTTTTCTGATCTTGAAGGTATTCCAAGTTTAGCTAGATTACCCTACAGGCTTAAAAAAGCTGTGTTGTAGCATAGTCCAACAAAAAAATACTCATTCATCCCTCATCCTGCTGAACAAAGGATTTTTCATGTTGTGGAACCAGTGCTACCATGTGATGCATGTGGAACTGATGTGCAAGGCTTTCTGAGCAAAAAAATGGTGCCAGTTCCAAGGATCCTGTTGCAATGAAGCACATCTACTTTTTGTTTTAGAAAAAGCTCAAGATCAGCTTCCTGACAAGCTGGCATCCTCCTACAGTGGAGCTGTTTTAATGCCTTTCAAGTGTTTCCACAGATTTCCGGTGCCACTTCAGCAATCATGTGAGGATGGTTCTGTCTCATTCTCTCAGCTATGTGTGAACAGGCCCTGTTTTGACAGGCTTGCTGGATGTGTCTTCACAGTTCCCAGTAAGGCTCCCAGGTCCCCTGCCAAAGACACAGTGATAAGTACGTCATTCAGACTTGGCAAATCTATCATTGGGTTGGATGAATAATGTGGAAGAGGGCTTCTCTACACATATGTGGATTTCTGTCTCAAGGAATATACTCCAAATAGAAATGTTTCCACATTGGTGTCCTGTTTTAGGCTAGTGCCTGAACAAATCTTTACAGCAGCAACTCTGAGTTGTCTGATATGTTGGGGATGTTTTGAATTGAAGAGCTCATCTCATAAAACACCTAGCATATCACTCCTGATGGTGTTATTTTAATCTCACTCCATGTGTCTCTGAAGGGCCTTATTTAGATTTACCTATTCATTTTAAGTTAAACATAGGACTTAACTGACTCTTCTTCCATAACAATTTTTATTATTTGTGATTTTGCATTTGTTTTTTCAGGCTGTTTTTTAAAATACATTTTCAGGACTGCAATCCAGTCCTGTAGGCAAATGATCTCCAAGTGCTATGAGGAATCCACTCATACTATAACATTGCAAAATTTATTCTCTAGTATTGTTGGAGCAGCATTTAAGTATTCTGGTTGTGTAGCTGAATTCTCCTAAGTCATGATCCTCTCATGGATAAAAGAACCTACATGTTCTTGCTGTACCTAGTGCCCTGTTGTTGCTCTCTGACATGGCTGTATTGTTTGGACTCTTTCCAAAGCCCTTCTCAGTGATTCTTTGGCAAATCCTCAACTTTTTAACTGCAGAGATTATGCTGCTAATTGACAGATGTACTTTTTTTTTTTTTTAACTGCCTTTACATTTTATCACAGCTCATGTAGCATCATTATTTTTTGGAATATGCCAATACTCCCAAATCTGCAATGCTTCTGTGTGAGTATTTGCAGTTATAAAACTTCACATGTTGGACTTGACTGTTAAACTGTATGCTGTATGAGAGCTGTTCTCCGTAGTGTAATAGATTCAGCTAGCCTCTCTTGTTCCTGCTGTTCTGAAGACCACCCTGCTAGGTAGTCACTTACAGGGGCAGACATCAATATGAAGGGAAAAAAACCAAACAAACTGATGTGCTCCAGTCACAAGTTTATCAGAGATTCTCTGAAGTTGCCTGGTCCCAGCAAGCCATAGCCAGTTTTTAACTATTCTTAAAGCACTTCTAGTTGTTTTTTTGCTGAAGGATTAGTCTCTTCTGAGAGCAAGTAATGAGTCATATTGTTTGCATCTTGTATGTTCATGTGTTTGGTTCTTAGTTATGAAAAATGCTCTTCCACAGCAATGAAGTTTGATTTCAAAGAATTCCTAGGGTGAAAATGGTTGCCCCAAAGCATCAAAATAATTTTTGTTACATCTCATCTTTCCCCAGAAATAGGAATGTGAAGCATAATTGTCATAATATGGACACTTGCATAATATTTTATGCTGCATCAAACTATACATTTTATTAAAGTTTAGTGTAAATTATTTTGCATTAAAACATACTTTGACTTCTCAGAAGTGACAGTTATAAAAATCAGAGAGGTAGTTCTTCCCACTCTTGAATCAGCTTATTTTTTGCTACTGAAATACAAAACCATTTATCTACAGAAGGGAAACAGTACCCATTTGAATTTAAAACAATCATACTTTGTCCCTTGGGTGAGAAAGGAATAGGATGAGGATGAAACTTGACTCATGCTGAACTGCTTTAGTAGCTTGCTGCTGAAAGGGACACTGTATATTCCTGCAACGTCTAGTGCTTGCCTAATCTGTTTGTGAGCTCACTCAGTTTGCTGCTGTAATAGCACAAAATAAACAGCGCCTGGGAGGTGGAAAAGGAAAAGTACTGTGTGACTAGAGGCAGAGGAATGACAGTGACTGACTGTCCTAGTTATAGTGGCTGGGACCAGTTTATTGCTGTGTGGATGTAACCAAAACTATTCTACAGCCTCTTTGTCATTTCTCATGAACTGTTAATAATGGATTATTGGTAACAGCTGTAGTAGCCGCTCACGCTACAAGCTGGATGTTTAAGAACTCTGTGAGATAGGTAAGTTTTCCTGTGTTCACACCAATGGCTCAGCCATGATAACTCCCCACTGAGGAGTCATTAGCACCGTCACACCCAGCCTGAGGGGTCCTGTCTGCTAATGGGCCATCAGGGATTATCCTGTGGCTCACAGAATAAATCATCCATTGTGAAACTCCTCACCCTGGGGGAGGCATTGGGTATACCTATCTGAACCTAAGCATATATAATCTTGGGGGTTTGGGGACTTCTGGTACCACTTATCCAATCCGGAGGAGGACCAGAGCCTCAACAGGACGGTGACTGCCACTCTTGACCGTGACCATCATCGTCACCAACAGGTTTTTTCCTTCCTTTTACTTTCTACTCACACACCCAGGGCTGACAAACACCATTCTGTTGGTGCCTCAAGGTGTTGGGTTATATATCCTATTTTGTGAGTCAAAACCAATTTTTTTCTCTGTATCATTGTATTTATTGTAATCTTTTTATTGTATTTTAATTCTGACTTCTAATCTCTTTTTGAGTTGGGTTCATTTCTCCTGCCAGTTTGCCTTTAAACCAGCACACTGACCTTCCTAGGACAGCCAGCAAATGATCACATCAGAAGTCTCTGAAAGAAAGTTCATCCTTATAAGACTCCAGAAAGCTGTAAAAACTAAGGTGCTCTAGCACAACAGAGGAAGGTCCATGTCGGGGGTGTGCAGACTTGTATATTAAAGTGAGTGTGATGCTGTCCTACCCACTCTGGAGGTTTCTTGTTTAGCTAAGGGAAACCTAAGTCTGAGGAACATCTGGTTGCCAAGGGCTTCTTTTCTTGTCCCTTCTCTTTTTCTACTTCTGGATCTCATTATGCCCTAATCTTACATAATCTTTATTTCTGTACTAGTAGTATGTAGTGTCTCTTTTCCTCTTTTTGTCTTGTTTTAAATCAAGACATCTTTTTGGAGTGTTTTGCCATACCATGACTTGGAATAAAAGTGGTCTAAATGGCAATATAATGTGACACTTTTCACACAAAGATACAGCAGATCTCTGGAATGTCTCGGCGGTGCTCAGTTCCCTTCCATGTGGTTCAGGTATTCAGAGAGCAACAGACTTACATGAACTAGGGAACAGCTGTCACCTGCAGGGAGAGAAGCCAAGTTTTTTTGGCAGGTCACCACAAAGGAGTTTTTGGACTGTGCTCAGGTGTTGTGGTGCACACTTGCTCCTTGAGAGTCCACAAGGACCTGATCAGATAGAGGTGAGCCAACTGACTCTTCATCATCTGCCTGTTCCTTAGACTGTAAGTGCACTTTTGCACTGCTTGAGCAGGGGTGCTCACAGCTCACTATGGAGTAAGTCAGGCAATTTCATGCCTTAAGGAGGAGCCCAGAATCATCTTGGAGACAGAGTTGAAAGAGAAGGGCTTTAATTACAGTAAAAGATAATTCTGTAAATATTAGAAAACAGGGAAGGACTTACCTGTGACTCAGGGATCTCAACATGCATTGCTAAGGCATTTACTACAGAGGATTTTCCACATTTTTCTTGTTCCAGTCTTCACTGAAAGGGTCACGTGGCTGACTTTTGTGGGCTGGTGGCTGAATCCAGGAAATGGTAAAATTCAACTTTGAATAAAGATGAAACAGATTAAGATGGTACTTAAGTAAGATACTTTCAGTTTTGTTAAGCCTGTTGAACTTTATCCTAAGATAAAACATTCCTCTTTGCTGCTGCCTGCCCCAAGGCTGTCCCTCACTCCTTCTTTCCCCCCCAACAAAGAGAAAAAAAAAAAAAAAGGGGGCTGAGGTATCAGACCTTTTTAGTTACTTTGTGGAAGTCAGTGATGGTGTGTCAGAACACTGGAAAAGAGAGCAAGTCTACTGTTTCTTTCACTCCAAGAGCTGAAAGTAGTAGTCAGAAAAGGCTTACCCTGTCAGCTTCCAAGAAAAAAATATTTCGTAAGTATCTGGAAGCTTGCCAGCAGATAAGTCATAATTGATGGAGATTTACTAAAATCAGTTTTCTAATGAGAAAGGTATGGGTATTGCAGATAGGGAAATGCATTTTGACAGTCCTGATGACAATCTCAGTGATCTCATGAAACTTGCTAGGGATGAATGCAGAAGTGATTAGAGAACTGCACTATAAAGATTAACTGGTCATTACTAAACTCAGAAAAACGTGCTGGGTTGGGCAGTTCTGTCCTGGATCCAGTGTTACACAATAGTAACATGATTGGACCTGGGTAATGAAATGGACTGTAATTTTAATAAACTTGCAAGTCTAAGGAGGAGTGGAAGCACTGTAGAATAAAAAATAAATTTTTAAAAGTTCTGACAAATTACAGGAATGGGTGATGTTATCAGACAGAAAGCCAAAATGAAGAGCATATGGCTACCAGTTCTAGCTTAGAAATGTCTCTATATATTACTGTGCATTGCAAGCTAAACAAGTAGTTTCTGACTGTCTTTTTTACTCCTCAGCAAATTGATGGGAACACATAAATGGGTAACTGACCTTCAAGAACTGTAAAATCATTGTTCCACTTAACAACCTTAATGCTTGACCCAGAATACTTCCTGCTACTCTGGGTACTGCGTTTCAAAAGCATGTGAGCAAATCAGAGAAAATTCTCATGAGAGTAACAGGAATGATTAGGTGTCAAAATGTGACTTAAAGGGACAGGCTAGGTGAACTTCTGGAATAACTGTTCTAATAGCAAGAACAGTGAACTTCTGGAACTTGTTTAGGAAAGTTATGGAATCTGTCCAGGAAGATCTTTGTCTAGCTTTGTCAAGCCTGTTCTTATGCATTTTGTTAGAAGGAAGGAGCTGCAAGATTCTGCATTATGCTTCCAAATGCTTAAGCTGTTAAAGTCTTGCAGATATGTTAACCAGTACACATTAGAGCCTGTATTTCTAATTAATACCTGTCTTGTGAAAGTCTGTTGTTCATGGGCAGTGCTTCTAACTGGCTGTTCAAGATTTTCTGGTAGTCTGTCACTTCCTACAGTGAGAGTGAGGAGATTGGAGGCACGAGTGTTGGACTGTGTTTTGTAGCATAGTGGTATTTCCATGTTTCATGTTTATGGGTGTTTGTGATAGACTGAAATGTTAATATCTTAAACATTGTCAAAATCATAGAAAGATTTTTTGTCTAACTGCAAAGAAGCAACTGCCTGTCTGGGACCACTGAAGCACAACCACCCTCCCCAGTGCCTCCTGACTGGAATTTGGACTGTGATGGGAACTTCAGATAAGACTATTTTCCCATTATCTCAGGTCTAGGGAGAAGTAAAGGAGGCTCAGCAGGTGGAAGAGGAGAAAAATTTTGGGTGTGTGATGGCGAAATCTCTACAAAAAAACAGAAGTAAACCAGTCCCTTCCTCTGTGAAGACCACCTGTACAGGGGACATTCATGTGAGTGGCAGCTGAGAAGGGATCATAAACCATCAAAGACCCCTAAAGCACCCCCCAGCTCGCTCCTGAGGCTTCCCACCACCAGAGGACTGCACGTGATCAAAGTGATGCAACAAATCCAGACTCTATTGCAAGAGACTGCAAAGCTCCCCTCACAGGAGAGGTGCCTGATATCTCTTGAATGTATATTCATCCATTGGACTTTGTGTTTTGTGGGACCCTCACCACCAAGAAGACCAGAAGGTCAGGACCCATGGAATGCAGCCAGGTTTCACAGAGTAGTGATACATTTTCTATTTAATCTCTCTCTATCACTCTCTTTCTTCACTCCTCCCCACCTCTCCCTTTTTCCTATTTATTTCTATCTCTCTCTCCCTGCCTCACATTTACTGTTAAATAAAATCCATACTATTGACTTTGGCACGTGATCTTGTTTGCACCTTAATTCAGGCAGAGGCATTTCTATTAATAACCAGATCATAACAGTGTTTAAAAGGCTGAATTCCCACTATAGAAGAAAGTTACCCATCTGATGTTAATTTCTCATTGTAGTTGTTTGTACAACAAGTAATTCACATTTTTTAAAGTAAGGAGCAGATGAAAAAAAGATTACAACTCCAACTTCTGCTGCTATTTCTTTAAGAGGAAAGAACAAAGCTGAATATCCACTGCTGGTGACTGCCAAGCAATGAAGATAAACTGGGACAAAAAATATATCTTCGAAAAGCTATAAATCAGTTTCAATGACATAAAATCACTGATGGAAATGGGCTGGTTTGGGGCAGAATTTCTGAAAGTTAAGCAAATAAGTTAGACCAAATCAAAATGTGACAATATGCTGCACCTTCCCTCTCCCTCCCCCTCCCCCTGTTTAATAGCACTCGTGTTCCAGTTTTCGCATTGGAACACTGATAGTAAGAGCTATTCAGTTAAAGATAGCAAGAAACTGTTACCCATAGAACCAAGTGTAAAAGAAATACATAGCAAAATGCTTTAAGAAGAAAATGCAGCTGATTTGAGAACTTATTCTTGACAGGTTAAACATTCATCTTTGCTGTCTATTCATTGCTTAAAAATGAACTTGATTATATGTTCTAGTCTTTTCTTGGGAATTGAGTTCAAGCTATTTGATGACTTCTTGACTCTTTGTTGTACCCCTGTGAAAGGCACATCATGACACTTTCCATCTTTTCTGGAATTTCTTCTCTTCAGAGCCCTGATCTTCATCAGTTCGAATATAAAGGAATAGATAAAGAACACAGGGTTAGTTGTAGTGTGGGTCAGACCAAACATTTGTCTTGTCCAGTATTCTGAAAGCTCAGGGATGGAGATAAAAATGGGGAGCATGTGTAGTATAGCTTTCTAAAATATCTTAATATCCAGTGGTTTGGTCTTGCTTTTTCTCTCCTTTTCCAGCCAGAATTCTTGCCACCTTTGTCTTTTCACTTTCCTTGCTCTTCTTCTAGTGACTTTAATGTATTAAAAGTTCTTAGTGATTATTAGCAAGGAGCAACATCTCTTATTTTATCCTGGACTTCCTCATTTAAGCCTCCTACATTTAGTAATTTGAATCCATTTTTATGTGCTGATTTTTCAATTTTCAAGCTGCTGAGTAGATCATGAATTCTTGTCCTTTATCTGCTAAAGAATTTTTTTTTTCTCTGTGCTTTTACTATCATTCTTTTAGGAACTGGAAAAATCTCTCGCTGCCCTACCATAATCTTATTCTTGTCTCCCAGCTATCCTAGCCCACAAATTTGTTTTGAAGCTCATTCTTAAAATATGTGCTCTTCTTTCATTGCCTAACTAAACATGCACTAATAGTATCATTCCACAGCCACTTGCATACAAGTTTGCCTCTTACTGTCATCTTTTCAACTAATTTTTTTTTTTTTTTCAGTTTATGTGAATGAACTCTAGGAAAATCTTCTTTTTCTTTTCTTCATCTTGGAAGAGGTAGTCCACTATTTCTTTTTACTCTAAGATGTTGATGAAGAATCTTTATTGTATTGCACTCAGTTCCACAATATAGACCTAGGCACTAAATTATTATGTTGAGTACTTCAGAATTTTTCAATAAGTTCTAAAAACCCAAAACCTCTTCACTTGTCTCATCTTCCTGGTTTGGTGCACTAAAGTAGTCCCTACATCATGATGAAGGGTTTGGGGTTTTGATTTTTCTTTTCCTTCCCTTCATGTCCCTTATTTTTATTGACTTGGACACAATGCCAGTCCAATGTAGCACTATGGTATTTGGTTGGTTTACAGCATAGATGAAGTGTTTTTATAATCTCATCTTCTGTTTAGACATGAGTAATTGGAGAAGGAGATGCATGGGGATGTGGATTGGGTATGACTTCCTGCAAGACTCAGGTTTGGCTTTCCTTTTGGTCTTACTTTGCTATAGCCTTGTACTCAGATACCCTAGTTGTGTGTTGTCTTTTGGACTGGGGGCATTCTTAGCCAGAGTTTCAGCTTCTGCTACCTGAATTATTCTACTGTATTAGAATAAATAGTATTGAAGGAGGGGTTTACACTTGCCTCTTTGACTAATGCCCTTACTCCTTGCAGTAAATATCAGTCTTGCCAGCCTAGCTGCAGTGGGCTGACCATGGCCAGCATCTGAGCACCCACCCAGTTGTCCAATTTCTTCCCTCGACCCCTGCAACAGCATGGGGGAGAGAATCAGAAAAGCAAAACCAAGAAAACTTGTGGCTTGAGATAAGGACAGTTTAATAAGCAAAACAAATCTGTGCACCCAAGCAAAGCAAAATAAGGAATTTATTCACTATTTCAGCTGCTTCCTGGACAGCAGAACTTCTTCATGCATAACCACTACTTTGGAAGACAAAAGCCATAACTGTGAGTGCCCTGACTCGTGCCTTCTCCTCTTTCCCCAGTGTCATGTGGGATGGGGTATCTCTTTGCTCAGTTGGGGTCAGCTATCCTGTCAGTCCCCTCCCAAATTCTTGCCCATCCCCAGCTGAGGAGCAGCATGAGATGCAGACATAGCTGTGCAAGTATGGTAGGGCACAGCCAAAGCACTGGAGTGTAATCCATGCTCTTTTAGTCTCAAATCCAAATGATTGTGTACTTCCGATCCAAATTGGAAAAGTAATTTATTTGCATGATTTAACTTTGCAATTGATGATAAAAATGAGTTGTTCATTACTGAGAGGTTTGATAACTGTGAAGGACCTAAAGGGGCTTATGTTGGTGCAAGCATATTGACCTAGCTGCCAGTAGAACATGCTGTGCAATGACTGTGTGCTAAAACTTGTTCTGGCAGTAAAACATCCCTTGGCCCTTTCACTTGTGGGGTGGAACAGTTGGTGTTTGACCTGTTCTGAACCTCTCTGGGATCAGACTCCAAAAAAATCTATAGGGCTTAGAAGAGCCCTTTAGCTGTTTTTTAGCTTTCTGTATGCAAAATTTTGCTGCATGGTGTCTTGCTGCCAAAAGGATGGACTAAAAGTTGTTCTCCCTCCAGCCTTCCACAGTGGTAATGTGCGTAGAGAACTGCTGAGGAAGTGGGGAAAGCCCTCGGTCTGATGAAAGAACTGGCACCTTGTCCTCTGTATGCTGCCTGAATTAATTTATTACCTTAAGATGCTGACACAAATAATTTTTCTTTTGCCCTAGGTTGTTGGGGCTAAAAATCTTTTTATGTGTCTTAAAGTGTGTCGGGTGCTGAAACTGTTTCCCACAGGCACCCTAATTTTTCAGGAAGAATGATACATTGTATATGAGTGATTGTGGCACTTCTTATGGATGCCTGCTTTGATCCTAATTGGAAAGCAGGCACCTGTGTGGCCTGCTCTTAAGTTACTATTGCTATTCACTTTGCAAGGGCGTCAAGTATGTAATTCAAGCCAGTGTAAATCCGAATTCTGTACTTAGTGCTGGAATATAATTACTTAAATCTCTGGACTGCACCATTAAGGATTTTACTAGTTAGTGAAGAAACAGGTAAGTGGCCACATCCTTTTGTTGCAGCTCCCAGCACAAACATTTCAGAGCATCATTTACTGAAGGCTCAGGACCAACACTGCAGAAGTTAAATACCAGAAATAATGCAGCCTGTTTGGCTATGGCAGCCTGACCATTCCCATGTCTCATATGCTGTTGAATACTGCAGAGCAATTTAACTGTTTATTCTGAGCTGCTGAAGAGATGAGGGAGGAAAAACAGTAGTTGTCATACTTTTTTCAATTTGTATTGAATTTTACCACTGCAAATTAAGATCCAAATGTTCATTTCAATTCCATGCCATATGTACAGCTCTTTCTTTATAAATTCTGTTCCTTGAGCCTTTTGAAATATTTGTGCAAGACGACTAATTACAATCTCATTAAATTATCCTTGTTGTTCTATGAAGACTCAGTCTGAAGGCTAGTATTAGTTGTTTTGTTTGAAATTTTTGCTCTCAAGTGAAATACATTATACTGAAAACCTGTCAAATGTGCTCCTGTTACTGTAGGAATTCATGAACAGCATGAACTATTTTATAGTTCTAAATGCCTTTCATTTCTTGGAATTCTGTTTTATTGAAAGAGAAAGCAAGATAATGTTTTGATTCCAGAAAATATTATCTGAAGGGTCAGTACAACAGGCCAGCTTCATTTCTCTTAAGAAGTGTAATGACAGTACAAAATTATCACCATGGAAGGAGAAAATAAGCCTGGCTTTTGTGTCAGTTCTTTTTGTGAGCTCTGGGCTCCAATTCTAAGATTCACAGTGATCTTAAAATGTCATGCAGCATTATTCTATACAGAGCTCATGCAGGAATTCTCTGCAAATGAAATGCAACTTCCATCAGCTGTTTCTGCTCTAGTTTCTGGACGCAAAAGTAAACCCCAGCTCCCCCTCACAGAATTTGGAAATCAAATGTACTTAACCTCATATGTATACTCTGGGTTTTGGACAAGGCACTGAAGTAAGAACACCGTGGAATAATTGTATTCTCGAGTCAATTCCAAATCAGTTTGGGAAGGGATGTTGTATATCACAAAACAAGAAGTGATCAGAATATCTATAACTGAAGATAATTTTCCTTGATCCTCTAACTGGAATATAACATAGCAATTTCACTGGCCAAAAGGCTTGTCTTCAAAAGAAGAGAAACAAACATCCCAGTATTTGCAAAAGAGTACAGGAAAATTTTAAACCCAACACTAATGATTAAAGTGCCCACATGGCTGAAGGGTACAAACATGAGTAAGGGACTGAGACACCTTTTATGTGAGAAAGGGCTGAAAGAGCTGGGACTTTGCAGACTGGAGAAGGCCCAGGAGGATCTCATCAATGCATAGAAATACGTGAAGGGAGGGTGCAAACAGGACAGAGCCAGGCTCTTTTCCGTGGTGCCCGGTCACCAGACCAGAGGCAATGGGCACAAACTGAAAAGTACTGGAGTTTTTTTTGGTGTGTGTTTGTTTGACTGACTCACACCCTCTTCTGCACAGCAGTCAGGCTTGTGAAAACTCTTTTCTTTAGTCTGCTCACATTCTCTGTCAGTTCTTACTTTGGACTTGATTCATCATCTGTTCAGTCTCTTGTTTTGTCCTCTACTTGAGATAAATGGTCTCCTTAGGTGTTAATGTCTTCATGCTCAATGTCGATCTGTCCTTTGTGACCTTGGTGAAATACATAAGGCACCCATGTCTAGCTGTCAAGTGCTCATGACAAGTGCCTTTATGCTTGTGTGTGCCTGTAAATACATTTATATGTGTGCGTGTATATATATATATATATGTTTTCCTGTATATTTTAGCCATTAGAAATGTTTACATGTTGGCCCAAATGCCCCCACAGCCTTCCTGTCCTCATCTCTACCTGTAACTAGATTTACTTGATGGCTGACTGTAAGTGCAAGGAATGAGACTGCGCTCCTTTAATGGCTTTTTGAAATGTCAGCAATAATGGAATCCAATCATGATCTACATCTCTGGGGATTCCTGTAGCACAGACAAATGGTTTTTGCTCCTGTATTGCTCAGTCCCCCAGTGAAGAGACTTCTATTTTTAAGTAGAAATTAAGCAGAAGCCCTCATATATTTGCACACTACTAAGTAAATGACATCCTTGTTATTTAAATGGTTTATTTCCTTCCCTGTTCACATCCTTCATTATTATAGATTATCATAGGCTTTAGATTAAGGTATTAATAATACAGTTGGGTTTTTAAGGTATCAAGCAGAAGTGATACAAAAGTGTGGTACTTTGTAAAAATCCATTTGTAACAGCTTAGAAGCATGTGTGAGAGGACTGTTGTCATGCTGAGGAACTCTACCTGAATACTGATTTAAGAATTCTCCCCAGCACTTCCTTTTCTATTGAAAGCATAGTTTCAGTCCAAACTACTGCTTATGTGAAAAAAAATGAATGACCTGGCTTTGTTGTTCTATCACGGGTTTGGCTATTTGTGCTTTCAGCCATAACCATATCTCCATTATTACAGCAGAACTCCTGCATCTTAAGAATAATATTGACTTCGGGGAACTAATCCTTCTTTTTGGTAAATACCACTTGAGACTGTAGAAGTTCTATATTTTGGTTTTTTAATTGAAATAAGTGATATGTGTACAATAAATTCATTAGTTTTATTTTCAAAAGACTGAGCACTTGCAAGGATCAAGCCACATTCAAGGAACCAATATTTCCTTTTATAGGCTTAGTAGTTTGTGTAGGCATGTCTCCTTCTCTGCTCCAGAAGTGGTGAAATAGTCCAAAAAACCCAAAGATTAACCAGGAAGATGATGTGGGTTTTTTGGTTTTTTTTTTGTTTTGTTTTTATTGGCTGTTTTTTCATTTGGGATTTCTTTTGGAAGTTCACTAATCAGAAGACAATATTCTCTATCTGAAGTGACTGACATCAGTTCATTGCATCAAAGTTAATTTCCCCTTTTCAGATATGTCTGGCTTGAGGAATCTCTGGCTATCAAATCAGTCAGTAGTATGCTTGAAATTATGGCTCTGTCTGTAGATTTCCATAATCCTTCTGTGAAATCCTGATTGAGAAATAAAATTAAAGATGTGAGGCCAGAAAGAATTGAAATTGAAATGATAATGGTATGACAATTGTATATTCAAGTAGCTATGAATTTAGAAAAATTTAGTCTTCAGCTGTTTCAATTCTGGACACAAGATGCTTCTTAATTCTAATTTGATACTCAGTTTCCTGGCTTACATTTGATGTTAAAAATTATTGTTTAGTGTCTAAAGTGAAGTGTTTACTTGTTCAGAGAAAAAAGAAGTCTTCCCTTTTGAAGTTCCCTTCTCAAAATGTAGTCTTGAGTCACACTTTTTTTAGGACGCCTGAAGCAAATATTTTTTTCTGAAGAAGAATCTCTATAATATTGTCTTCTACAACATATATCTTACTTGTATTTTTAATACTGGAGAAAATTTTGTGTTGTTCAAAACTACAGGTTTACAGAGTTATAAAATTTGCAAGCCTTGTGTGTCCTGAATGGAACTGTGTGTACTCACCTACTATGTGTACTCAACTACACATGAGGTTGACACAGCCTAGAAAGTTCATCTTACAGTGTATGAGATCACAGATGAAAGTGTCATGGTGGTGTCTAAAACACACATCAGTACAGTTCAGTGTCTTTATTTTACCATTTCCTGATTACTTTTTTCAAATTGGCTGGCTGACAGTGAGGGATCCCTATCAAATATGTGTATGCAAAACCAGTCAGCTCCTCAAACTTCCATGGGAACAAGAAAGTATTCTGTACTTTGAGAAATCAGATTTTTAATTTGGATATATACAGAAAGTTAAACTCATTAAAATAAAATTTAAGGAAACTTTAAGGTAACATCTCCAAAGAGCTAAACTATGAATTTTTTGGCTGATCTTAATGTCTGGAGTTGCAGATGGTCTTGTTTGCAAGTAAAAATGGTAACTTTTGTCATGAGTTATGAAATCATACAATATCCAGAATTTGAAGGGACCGACAAGAATCATCAAAGTCCAACTCCTAGCCCTGCACAGGACTGCCCAAAGAATCACACCATCTGCCTGAGAGCATTGTCCAAAGAGTTCGTGAACGTTGACAGGCTTGGTGCTGTGCCCACTTCCTTGGGGAGCTGTTCCAGTGCATAGCACCCCTCTGGATGAAAAACCTTTTCCTAAGATATAATTTAAACCTTACTTGACACAGCTTCATGCCATTCCCTTGGGTTGTGTCACTGGTCACCCCAAAGAAGAGATCAGTGCCTGCTGCTTTACTCCCCTTTGTGAGGAAACTAGACTGCAATGAGGTCTTGTCTTCTCCAGGCTGAACAGACCAAGTGCCCTCAGCCACTCCTCACACGGCTTCCCCTCAAGGCCCTTCACCATCCTTATTGCCCTCCTTTGGACACTCTCTAAGAGCTTAACATCTTTCTTATATTGTGGTGCCCAAAACTACATGCAATATTCAAGGTGAGGCCACCCCAGTGCAGAGCAGAGCAGGACAATCCCCTCCCTTGCCCGGCTGGCGATGCTGTGCCTGATGCCCCCCAGGACATGGTTGGCCCTCCTGGCTGCCAGGAGGTTCCATGAAAAGGGTGATACCTTATATGTAGCACACATTTCTTAAAAGGGTTTTTGCAATCAGTTATTTAAAAAGTGAGATTTTTTTCTTGTTGCTGCTCTCTAAAAGGATACCAAAGGCCACTGTAAATGATATGGAACCTTTACATTCTGGTCCTGATAATTTTAGAAGTTCAGCAGCTCTGCTGAATATCTTTTAACAGCTAGTTTTAGCAGATCTTTTCTGAATTGGCAGTAATCCAACTCATTGACTCACGGTCTTAGAAAGTGCTATGGATGATTTGTCTAATGGCCCAGCATAGTGCTGCAAAGCAGAGTAAATCACAGCATGTAAGACTTGGATGTGTGACCAATGTGTTTTGTTCACTGGGTCAGTAAGTAATTAGAGGGAAGATTCAAGCCCTGGCACACAACTCAAGCTATCCTGAGGAAGAAAGGTATTGCCACCACTATAAGCTCTGTCAACCTTCAAATGTTTCCTCTTTGTCCATTAATCTCATCTACACAGAGTCTTGCATTAACTGCAGCACTTACAGAAGCCATTCCTATTCACAAGTACAAAACCAGAAAGATCTGAAGAGTTATGCATCCTGTTATCTTACATCATAAGCCTGCCTTCTTCTCCCTTTTCTGTCTTCTGTTTCATTTACTGACATACAAAGCAAAAAATTATTTGCATGTCTGCATGTGTGTACGCTTTTAGGAATATTTGTATAGTCCAGACAAGGAAAGTGCCAGAAAGAACATTCCTTTCAATTAGGTATATTTTTGAAAAGTAAAATAGCGGTTTTTTCTACCTGTACCGAAATCTAAGGAAAGCTGTAATATATGCTTTTTTCTATGAGAGTTGTGTGATTACTTTTTGAATGCTGTGTTACAGCATAAGCCTCAATGAGAACGGGAATGAGGAAGGTCTTTAAGTCACATAAAACCAGAAATCTATGTATGACTATTAAACTGGATTTTAGGCTGTTAGACAAAGCAATAATTTAATTATCAATCCTGACTATAGAACTTAACCAACAGCAGTGAATAAAGACCTTACTTGAGTGAACATTTTAGAAGATGGCTATGCCTTTTTTTAAATAACTTATAGGAATAGATTTACTGCGATGTTAACTTTATTATTCAACTAATGTCTTCAGACTAATACAGTAGGAATAATCTGCAAGTGGAGATTTTAAAATGAAAATGTATAGTGTTCTAATGCAAGGGCCATATTCTTGCAGTTGGTCAAAATGTGCAATAAAAGCCTGGTATAGATCCAAGAGAACATCTCCAGTTCTTGACTGCCAGAAGCAGAGGAACTGATGTCACAGTAAACCTTTTTCTTCTTTTACCTGAGCATGGAGAGATTGCTCTTTATATTTGGACTAGTTTCTCACAGGGAAAGAAAAGAAAGAACAGAGCATACAGTGTCTGGTTCTTTTCTGCAAGACTGTTTCCTCATCACTTCTCTTTCTCAATGCTGTTTGTTACATCCAGGCTAATCAGGCATTCCAGGCATGACTGCTCTGGTTTGATGTGACATCGTTTAATCCATTTCACAGCAGCTGAGAACTGAACCTGCCCAATGGCCATCTCTTTTTTGCTTCCCTGACTCTTGATTAGACCTGCAGTGTCCTTTCCAGACCTAGTTCTTTTTCAATTCTAGGGAGAAAAGGTACTTCAGGTTGTCTTTTCTTCCTTTTATTCTTATAAAACCAATGGTGTTAAATGCCAATTATCTGCACTGGAAATGCATATTCTTGTTTTCTCTGTTGTTCAGTTAGGAAAAGGTCAATTTTTAATTGAAGTTGTTTATTGAGTGCCATCTATTGGAGGCTGTCTTTTGTCCATTTCATTACTAGTGCCATTTTTTCTGTTAATGAGTAGACACTTCCCACATGAGAGGTTTTGTGCAGAGGTAGAGAATTAGTTATTCATTACCCTCCACTTTTTAAGAGGCCTGCCTCTTGACAATATATAGTGATACTTCACGCTGTGACGCTGGTACTGAGCAGGACTAACTTCTTGCAGATCTGTTGTTTCAGATATGTAAAGTCTTTTCTGTGATTCTCTGTCCATCAAGCGTTAGCTCTCTGTAGTTGTTATTCACTAGGGTATTTAGGCTTTTGACATAACTATCAGTTACTACATCCTGCTTTAGGCTTCAGTAGATTTGTGTGTGTGCTGGTTTAAAGATAAACCAGCAGGAGGAATGAATCCAACTCACAAACAGATTATAAGTCAGAACTATAATTTAGTAAAAAGATCACAATCAGTACAAGAGTAGAGAGGAAAAAGTCCCTTCAACACACAAAAACCCAAATGTGTAACCCAGCAGCCTGGGGCACAAACAGAATGGTGATTGTCAGCCCCTGTGCTGACCACCACCTGGCCCTCCTAAGTACAAAGTCAGAGGAAAGAAGAAACCTGTCGGTGAGGGTGATGGTCCCGGTCCGGTCAAGAGTGGCAGCCACAGTCCTGTTGAGGCTCTGCTCCTCCTCTGGATCTGACCAGCCCTCCCCACTCCCAAAACCCCAGTTTATATATACTTAGGCTCAAGTGGGAGTGCCCAGTACCTCCCCCAGGGCAGGGAGTTTCACAATGAGTCATTTACACTCTGGCATATTTTTGGAATCCCTGATGGCCCATTAGCAGACATGACCCCTCAGGCTGGGTGTGGAGGGTGCTGATGGCTCTCCAGAGGGGCGTTATCACACTGAGTCACTGGTGTGAAGACAGGAAACCTTTCTTACCTCACAGAAGTTCCCAAACACCCAGCTTGTAGCCTGAGGAGTCAGGTGTGCCCCAGGCAGCTACTGCAAATGATCCATTGTTAGCAGTTCATGAGGGGACCAGGTGGAACTCTTTTCCATGGGGCAGGCAGTCTCTTTCCTAGTTCCATGGTTGAAAAGAAAGAGAGAGGAGGTGATCCCTCTGAGGCACAGGGTTGGTAGATGAAAGAAAAATTCCAAGATTTTAAATCCATAACAGTGTGGTGAATCTATACATGTTTGTTTCCTCTTTTCTTTTGTTTGTAGAACCAAGTTTGTTAATTTGCTGTCTCCTTATCATACAGTCCTTTACAATCTGCAGAGTAGGTTTGTCTCTGGACAGCCTCTCTTCCAGCCCTGTGTGCACTAAGGAAAGTTGGAGTGTTGCCTACCCTGACTGTGTTGCTTTACCCTTATCCAGTGAGGTGAGGACAGTGAGAGAAAAAATTCATGTCATCATTTTTTGGATGTCATAGATGCCTCTGTGAGTCTGTCTTCTCTAAGCTTTATTTCATTTTGCACTTTTTCATAACAAAATCTTAGTGCAGTCTGCTTCAGTATGTTTACTGCTTCTTGGAGACTGTAATAGAGCCTCTGAAATGCTATGCTAAAATAACTTTCTTTTGTGGTGTGAGATGATGCTGGCATTGTTTCATGGACAACATGGATTTGATAGCACATTCTCAATAAATGATTTTGAATTCTTAACAAGCTTCACTTGACATTATTTTTTTTGTCATCAAAATTAGAAATAATTAAAACCAGAGAAGATTTTTTCTTGGAATGCTTCCTTAGTCCTCACTCACTTGCACTTCTTCATCAGTTGGACATTACTCATAAAAGAATGAGCGAAATGTGGAAAATTAATTCCACAGAGTTCCCAAGGATGACTTTCATACTGAGGTTTTTTAAGAAACAGAGAACTGTTTGCTGTCTCTGTAGCAATCAGATAAATCCTGTTGAGTCTGGATACCCTGTTGTGGATACATCAAAAAGGTGTACTCATATGCTCCTCCAAGTACCTCAGTGCAACATTTAGCCTCCTGCTAATGTTCACAGAATACCCATTATACTTGCAGTCACTGAAGCTGACTCTGCAACTAAATTTTATTCATCATTGCCTAAATTCTGGTATCTTCAAATCACTTGGTTTCTATCATATAAAAGTACTAGCAGAATTGGCAAAGCAGATATTTACTTTTGGAAGACAGAGGTTTCAGTACGTATTCAGATGTCATTTAGCATGATTAAGTGTATATTTTCCCTCCCTTTCCTCTTTTAGAGACCACTGATTTAAGAATCAAGGTGTACAGTGTTATTCCACTAATCCTTAAGTTTTATTGTCTTGTAATAAATCCACTTTGTACACACTACTTAAATATTCATTAAATGAAAGACAAAAAAGCAGAACAGACTGGGGCTGTGCAGGCTAGTAGTTAGGGCACCCAGTAGGGAAGCAAAACAACATCGTTTTATTTCCTGCTACAACGAATACTTAATACGAAATACTGAAATATTCATTGGTAAGTGGAAATGGTATCTGACCACATAAGAAGTAACATCTTAGATTGCCTGAAGTTAAAATGAAGATGATCCTACAATGAGCCTGAGGAAAAAAAAAGGTCCAACATCTGACATCATGGATAGTTAGCTGATCCTTAGGAAGTACTGAAAGAAAACTTGCCAACAGTGCTATTGCAAAATGTTTTTCTGGGATTTTTTTCAGAAGTTTGAAGTAATGCATGTTTGTTGTGAAATAAGATGTGTAATTTATTTCCATTCTATTAGGCCTGATGAAACCATGCAAAAAATTACTTTTAAAAAAAAAAAAAGAGGGATATGTGTTCATTCAGAACAGGTTGGTCTGTATCAGAACTAAAAAAGATACTCTGAATATTAAATAACACATACTAGTCATCTTTTTTAAAAGAAATAATGGCATTTTCAGTGTGCTATGAAGTGATTACTAAACTCATTTATTTTGGTGGGGAATTTGTTATACTCTACATTAATATTTTGCTCCATAAAGTACAGAACAGCAGGCAATATATTATAGTGAAGTAGAGAAGTCCAGCTTTCTGTGAGGGCTGAATAGGTGGTAACTCATGAAAATGTGTTGCTCAGTACAATCCAGGTCCTAATAATGAAGTGGCTATTCAGTTACTAGGAAGATGCAAGTGGATGGCAATGTCACAGAAACTGCCACCAAAATTGCCATTAGATGGAAGCCTTTGCTGGCAGCTTCAGCTGAAAGGTCAAATCTTAAATGGACAAAGAAATTAATCTAGTGTCTCTTTCTTGCCTGTTGATAGTGATTAGTCTGATGGATATTTCCCCAACCTTTACTGATCTGAGGCATTTGCACTCTGCGGCATTTTAAAAAATTCACATCCCATTCTTATACATTTGGAGCACTGGTAGGTGTAGGTAAGGTGAGCAGCTTGTCACTCACTATACAGTTCTGCCAATCAAACACATCTGCTTTTTTTTTCTCAGTACAAGACATTGTATACAGTTTTGATCCTCTATAAACAGTTTGGGAGTAATGTTTCCTATAGTGCAGGTCGTTAGCCTTTAGATGTTACTCTTTATTTGAAAGTAATGTAATCATTGGCTTCACATTTTTTCTTCTTTGCAAGTAGCCTCTAAAAGATTTAAAACAAAGGTGCTTGTTTGAACATGTTTGATGGTATCATATAAACATGTTTGAAATTATGACCTTCTAGAAATTCTATATTCAGGTCATTACTATTTATTGAGAAAACATCATTTATTGAGGAGTTTCTTAATCTTTGATTAGGAAGTATAGAGGTAATGATCTATTCTGTCCTCCCAGTAAAATTTGGTTACACAATTAGCCTGTGTTTAGTTACCATGGCAGTAAGATTTTTTTAATATAGCTTTGTTCTTTTCTCTTTTTATTCTTTTAATGAACAAATGTTTGCTTCAAGACTTTTCTTAAGCCTTCATTTCAACAAAAATTTGATGTATAAAATATTCACAAATTCCAAATGAAATACTGTATCAGGATAGTTGAGAAGAAATGTTTGCAGATATATCTTTTTTCACATTTGTAAGTAGCTTCCTGTTAAGCTGTTGATCTAACAGGGAAAAAAAAAGTGCCAAAATAGTTTATTTAATTAAAAACATAAATGTGGTGATTTTGTCTACCCTTTCAAATACCTTCTAATGAAAAAAAAAGAAATTCTGACCTCTCCCTCTCTGACTGCTAAGGACACAAGTTGTTGACTATTGAATCATAGAATTATAATGGAGTGATAATTAAACTCCCCATGGACATGCATTGATAAAATTGCAATAATGGCAGTTTTTCCAGAATGGAGTATTCGGTGCAAATCTGTAACAACCATAGAATATGTGCTGGAGGGAAACTTAAGAGCTCATCTTATCTGTCTTCTGCTTCAAAGGTCAGCTAGATTATTTCTTAGGGATGTTACCTTTTTTCATTATTGATGACCCATTGTCAAAACCCCACAGTTTCTTATGGATCAAAAAGAAACAGGAAGTACATCCAAATGATTGAACATGAATGCGGTAACCTCAGATTTATATCATTTATCTGTGCATGCATGTTTGGCAAGATGAACAGATTATACACTTCTGCAACAAAATTGTTGCTATATAACCCAACTTCTGTAGCAACTGTGCATGAAAAGAGGTTCTCAGAAAGAGATAGCAACAGGGAGATGAGAAAGGAAGGAGGGGCATTACTGATGGACACAAGTGTAGCAGAGAGAGGTAGTCTCTATAAGAGCGTCTTGATTTAAAGACAAATATTGGGGCAGGGACACAAACACCTCTTGTTTGAAAACCTCTCTCCCTTTCACCAATACAGAGAGACAAAACACAAGGAAATATAAGTGAAAAAATAACAGTTTACTTATAAGAAATATGTCGGGAACAACAACAATACAGAGTGATTCAAACCAACAACAAAGAGAGCTCACCTTTAGGAAAAACTGTTTGTCCACCAAAAAAAAAAAAAAAAGAAGAAGTTATACTATTGACTGCTCAGTTCATGTCCCCGGATGGGCTCAGGTCCTTTTCAGCTTGTCTGCAAATTCACAGGGTTTTGCTGGAGAAGGGAAGGTGCTCCTTGTGGCCTTCCACTCCATGGTGTGTGGAGCCATGTGACTGGCGGGGCTTGTGTGGTTACTCCCCTTTATTTCTCCCATGCTGGGGAAGAGAGATGGCTCCCAGATGGAGAGAGTTTCCCTTCTGCCCCTGCAACCAGGACTACTGGTGTGTGGCCCTTCCTCCTGCCCTGCTGTGGCAATGGGTTCACTCTTAAAGGAAGAGTTTCTCCAAAACAATGTTTGAAAAAGGGAATAAAATACAAAACCTACTTTAACCACAGCATTATCCATCATCCCATAGACGACAAGATTAAGGCAAATTCAAATTAAATTTTGAGTCTTACATGCATTTTAAACCTAAAGATGGATACATTGCTAACAACTATGAATAAAGTAATTGGAGTTTTATTGGAGGATTCAGAAAAAAGACGTGCAACATGTAGGAGGGGAGCAGTATAGACACAAGTAGGAAATGACAGGCAATGTGAAATTGCAGAAGTGAAAATATGTAGTTGAATTATTGTGATTTAAGGGATCTGTCATTGAATGCTGAGACCTGGACTTTGGTACAGAAAAAAAAGTTTCAGGTGAAAATTAATGCTGATCTGTAAAGGGAAAGTAGCATTGGCTATGCCACTGAAGATGGCCAAGAAATTCTCATGTATGCCAGACCTGTTAGTTGACAGACCCGATGGAAGCAAGTATATTAATGTTTGAGTTCAAACAATGTACTGACTTTGGATCTGAATCTGCTGACTGTTCCTACTTACCGTGCTGTGAGTTGCACTGCGAAGACGTTCCAGACTGTGTGGACGGAAGTGAAATCTAAGGTGTGCTCCAGCCATGAGCCATGTTCACTCTGTTGACCAGACCAGAGGTAGACTGAATCAAAACCTTCAAAATTTAAATACTGTGGACACATATCATGGTCTCAGCACCAACTATTTCAGTCCACAAATCTCTCCTGTCGCACAGCCCTACTTTTCAATGTAGATATAGCCTGCCAGATCTCTCTTTCTGTCTGAACAGTTTATTTATTGGTGAAGGAGGAATGAACATCATAGGTTTGATTCTTTTCTCCAGATCATATTTTGTTCAAACTAACCTTTTTTTTCCCAGGGGGCCCATTAATAGTAAATCATAGCCTGTGCACCCCTGGCTATCTGAATGTTGGGAAAGAAGCTTAATAGCAGAACCTCATGACAACCACTTAACCCTTAAGGTAAGGATAAGAGAAAACTCCTTAAAATTAATCTTACTCAAAATACAGGAAGTCTTCTTTATAGAGATGCAAATAAAACAAAATGGAGTTGGTGGTAGAGATTTTTCCTGTTATTCACTAGAATTTTTTTGTCTCCTGTTGGTATTTGGTCAAATGGCAAAATGGCATTGTGATAAGTTGGTCCCTTAATGGATTTATTGGGAGACTAATCAGATGCTTGAGGTGGACTTTGTTAGCACAACTTTAATAATTAAGTCCCTTAACAGTCAGAAAATGGTACTTTTATTACCAAACTTGCTTTCATCTTGTAAGTACAGGGAAAGCATTCTTCAAAAAATTTGCCTGCTTTCTGATAGCTTTCTCAGTGATTTTTCATGAACTCTGTCACACTGAAGGTGAAACTGTTTAATTTATTTCTAGTTCCTAATTCAAATACTGCATATAGCAATATTCTCACTAGCAAGCCATAACACCGTCCTGTAAAAAATGGATTCTTGTTCCACTTAAAAAATGTCCTGAGGCTGAGACACAGCATGAGACTGTAATTATTTGGGACTGCTTTGTCTTCCCACTTGCTCCTCCTAGTGTGAGAGGTACCAGCTTTTTCCCTTTCTTTGTGTTTTCTTGTGATGGCAAAAACTCATTTTTGTTTTGCTTAAAGGAAAACAAATAAACCAAAGCAACCAACACCCCTACCCTCCACCCCACTGATATACCTGGAAGAGAAAAAGGTATTTTGCTGCTGCAGCCTGCTTCAAATGGGAAAAAAGGGGGGAGGTAACTATGCCTTTCTCCAGAACAGCATGGGCCATGGGCTCCTGGGGAATATGTTGGAGTGTAGGGCAGGATGGGCTGAGAAAACCCATGTGAGGACCCTGCAGTTTATGGTCTCCATGGAAATACACTGTCAGCAGGGAATGTGCTTGTTAGCAGTCTTAATAATTTTTTTTTCCTCTCTAAATGAATTTTTAGTATTAATAGTTATATATGTTAATTGTATCCTAATAGGATTTTTTGTCCCCTACAGCAGGTGCACAGTGGAAGAAAGGGCAAAATTTTACTTCAAGGTTTCAGCCAATTGAAGATTCTGCTCCATACTGCAAAGTCCTCTCGGTGTCCCCAGCCCTGAAGGAGGAAGATGACCCTTAAAGAATGTATCTCTGTCTGTCCCTCCTGTTGCCCATCCTTTGTTTGTGTGGGGAAACTTAGGTCTGCAACTTTTGTCCTAGCTCTTGTATATATCCAGTAATAGCTGATTGTTTTTCAGAGAGCAGCAGAGGACATAATAGACCTTTTATTGCAATAGCAGCAGCCTTTCCCTTTCAGTTTGTGTTTTCTGAATCCTCAAACCACCAAGCAAGACAAGACCTTTGTTTCTGTAGAGGACAGAATGAACGACAGAAGTTATTTTTGTCTTAAGTGGTAAGTAGAAGTGAAAACAGTTTGCTTATCCTGCTAACATAAGACTGGGGTTTGTGTCAGCAGAGCAGGACTGAAGTCAACTGTACGGTGTCATGAGAACCCATGTGACAACTATCAGAACTTCTCTCAAACACTGACATTCAGACCTTGTGTGAACCTCATTCTGAGCTCCCTTGCACTGGGAGGACTGTGTTTAAACCTGTGAGGACTTACATATGCTGCCTTTAGCTTTCTGCCTGAGTTGCTTGCCCTTTCAGAGTGAGAATGTGCACAGAAGATGATGGCTGAACCCTCAAAGTTACAGGGGTCAGAGGGCTATACTGCTGCCTGTACTGGGGCTTGTGCTGTGAATCGAGGCCTTCTTCCTCACTCAATACTATAATTCAGGGCTTATGAAACTGTCATAAGAGAAGAACATGGAACATTTTGTTACAAATTCTTTCCCAACCTGACCCAGAATTCTTGATTCCACTTCCCCTATCTGAGGTTGTGTCTTCCCAAAGGGACATACAGATGACCTGTGTAGTTGAACCAAAGTCCCAGCCTCAGCCAGCACACTCAGTGTTTTGCACTCAAGGTGTCTGGAAACTTGCAGAAAGCAGGATGGGACTCACCTGTTTTATATCCCATTTATCACCCTGGAAGAGGAATCCATGATTGCTTATGAGTGCTTGCTCATAAATTTAATAGTTGACACCAAACTTGAGTAGCACCAGTTCGTATGCTCAAGGGCATTGCTGCTATCTAGAGGTGTGTAGACAGGCTGAAAGAATGGGACAATCATGACCTAATGAAATTTAGCAAGGAAAAATGCCAAGTCCTGCACCTGAGAAGGAAATGGCCCTTGCTGTGGCACAGTCTGGAGATGCCAGACTGGGGAATTGCTGTGTGGCAAAGGCCCCGGGGATGCTGGTGGGCAGTGGGCTGTGTGTGAGCCAGCAGTGAGGGCAAACAGATTCTGGGGCTGCATCAGTAGAAGCACAGCCAGTAGTCAGAACAATGGATTGTCTTTCATGACTTAGCCTTTATTATATCATATCTGAAATACTGTGGGCAGTTTTGAGCACCCCAGTACAAAAAAGACATCAATAAACTGGAGTGAGATCTGCAGTGCTTGCTTTGTCTTGAGTTGCTGTTAAACTAAGTCTTGTGCTGCACCAATGGGATGGGCTCAGTTGCTCAGAGAGGTGGCAGCAGCTACCCCAGCCCTTGCAATGGCCTTCAGTCTTCCATTTCACAATTCCCACCCCACTATCTCACTTTTGCGTTTTGAAAGCTGCTTCCCCAACTCCAAAGCAAAGTGGGATCTCTGGGAAAATGTTTTCAACAAGGCAGGATCTTTAAGGAAATGCTGTCGTTTCTCAGTTTGCCTACATATATCAGTGTGACTACAGTCAGAATTTGGATGCTGATAGGAAAGGATGGGCCTGAAAGAATATTTTAAGGCTGAATAATGCCATGGGGACTGAAACTTCAAAACAGCTGCTTCAAAGCTTTAAAAGCTGTGAGTCAGGACTCAGGAAATCATGACATGAGTTTGGTAATAGGAGTTACTTACCATGATGCATTTAGGTGTGTTGGAACACATTCAGATATATGCCTTTTGTCAATACCCTTTTGACCTTTCAGCCTTCATGGCCCATTTTCAAGATTCTCGTTGTAACCAGAAGGGTTAGGAATATAAAATTTGTTTGGTTGTTTTTTTCTTTTTTCCTGACTATTTTTCCTGGTTTTGCTTTTTAAACTTAATTTAAATTGGTAGTAATGTCCTGGTGTCTTCAGAAAACATCAAATCTAAAGTTTTTTAGATAAAGCCCCATGATTAAAATCTATGAGCTGGCAACACCAAAAATGGGATTAAAATGTTGTAATTAGTCTTATTTTATATATAATTTATACGGATGTCCATTATAATTCTTTATGTCTATAACCATGGTTCCTCTTAATTGACTGCTTAGCAAGTGATTATCCTGGTAATTCCTGGCACTTAATATCTGTAATAAAATGTTTGCTTTCTCTTTTCTGAGAAGTTCATTGGCTTCAGTAAGTGTGGCAAAGTTCTCTCCATAGCACAGAAAAGTAGATCAATTAGTGGAGATTTTGTACCTAAGTAGCAGACTGGAGCGAGAATTTAAATTTATCAATTTCCAGGGTGAATTAGTATTTGAAGATTTATGCTTAGAGCCATACATACATCAGTTTATATCTGATGCCAAGCTGCAGGAAAATATTCCTGACAATGTTTTCCTTGTGCCCTGCACTGACTGATTGAAATTTACAGCTGACCTCCCTGACAATAATTCTGTCAGAGGATCAGTCCTTCAGGCAAATTGCCAGTTCAGACACAAAAATCTGAAATGGAAGAATGCAGAAAGCCTTTTGCTTTAAAACTGTAGAGATGTAAATTTTCTCTGTCAAAGCTGGTATTCTGGGCTTCTTTTGCACCTTTCTCCTTTGTCATTTTTCTTCCAACTGAAGAGGGAAAAATTTTATTTTCTTCTCCCAGAGCATGTCCAATCATACTAAAATGCTTCTGTACTAAATGCCAAGGACTCATTACTGTTCTTGAAAATTTGTCTCTCTAATGGAAATTTGTGGCCTCTGAGAAAGTTTCAGTTAGTTCCCAATTCCAGGTATCCAAATTACTTCAAGATATCAAAATAGAAGTGTTTCATTATGAATTAATCTAAGGGAAAGATTATTTTCATTGCAGGGTTTTACTGGTAGGTCATGGCTCTTAAGAGCTTTATGGTCATCAAGTACAATGTGCTGTAAAATGTGTCAGTGATTCAATAGGACACACTTTTTTATTAACAAATTGATACATGTGACAATTTTACAGGCATTATGTTGCTGAAGGTGCTATTTTTTAAGCTGGAAAATACATTCAGCTGTGTAACTATGTTCTGCCTTATGATTCACTTTTAATACAATTAATAGTTTACTTCTCTACCCATGCTCTCTATTGGCCTGTAGAATAACTACCACGTATCAAAGATCAGGAAGACGAAACCAGAATTTAATGAATAATTAACACAGATTTCATAGGTAAAGTACCTTGAAAGCCCCAGGGATGAAAAGTACCATGGAAAAGCACTTCTCTGACAGTTAGGGTGAATTTATGTTGAGCACAGACATGATCTCAGTTCAATTCCTGCTTCTTTTGGATCCTCCTCAAGTAGTTACAGGTAATTTATTTAGACTCAGGTCTTTGCATCTGGTCCCTGTAACAGATCACTGCCCTCATGAAGGTGTTCTTCACAAAAACAGGAAGATGAAATAAGATCCCTTACGGCCAAAAAGCTAACAGAAGACTCCTCCAGGTAAAAGAAGCAGCAGAAGATGCCCTCAAAAGTTTTTTTTATGGCCAAAGACAGAGGATGTTACATATGTGTATGTAATATAGGCCAGTGAATACCTTAAAAGTCTAATCAAATACACAAAACATTTGTTGTTAGTCCAATTGCTGTAATACCAGTTGATTAAAAAAGAAAATAAATGCCTCTTTAATACACTTACACACAAAATCCTACAAATATGGATCCCTTTCTTAGGGCAATCATGATTTTCCTTCCAGTATAGCTTGGACAGCACAGGCTGACAGCTTCCTGCCTTCTGGAGCAGGGAGGGCCGAACATGTTATGACAAAGCGCCAACATCCTGCTGTCCTCAGCAGGAGGAAAGTGATACTCATGGTGGGGCTTTCTTCTCCTCAGTGGTTTCCTTCTCCTGTGCTGCCAGCTGCAGCCTGGCAGTGGCCCCCAGCCACACACAAAGGGCTGTGGTTTGTCAGGCAGTGACTGGGGGACTGGGGCTGTGTATGTGTCACCCCCACCCCATCAAGGCCACTCCCAGAGCTGAAGCTGGAGTAGAGGGTCAGCAGTCACTGGCACCAGCATAGGGCTCAAACCAGTGACATCCAGCTCAGCTTCTTCTTCCTTTCTCTCTATTTTATCTTATTCTGTAGTTAGTTTTCACTAGAAGATTTGGTACTGAGCCACAGATTTGTGATTAATTCAGGTTTTGCTGATCTAGGCTTATACTTCTGGCCAGTCTCTTTGTTTGTCAGCAGCAATGTTTATTTCATTATCTGATTTAAATTCTGTCAAGACTTGCACAAGCACAAGCACAAGCACTGCTTAGGCAGTTCACAATATATGACAAGTGATATCCATAACATAAAATCTAAAGATTATGTTTCTAACGTGAACAGTTTATTTCCTATCACCCCCAAAACAAAAAGTGCTTGCAGGTAGTGATGATGTCCTTCCTCTAGGGAAAAACTTGGTGGAAGGCAAACCTCCTTGGGAAGTTTTCATTTGACAGCTGCTGCATTATGGGGAGTCGGTCTGGACAGGAGGCCACTGAAATAGCTGTAGAGTCCGGAAGCCTCACCTGTGCTTGCAGCAGGTCACATGCAAGGGAGAAGCCCTGGTTATCTTTGAACTTTGCTGTTACCATGAGGGAGGGTGAGATACTAAGACACTGCTAAAAGCACTGGGCCTGATGAGAAACGTTGTCCAATGCTGCCTTGAGGGTCCAACTCCAGGAGCACCATCAGATGGCCCAAAGACACTCCTACCAACAAATATTGTTAGCTGAGCTCACCCTTCTACCTGTTTTTTACAATAGGATCAAAACAGTTCTTTATACCATATTCATATTCAAAATTATCTCCTTGTTTGCCCCTTCTGGCCTCAGGAAAAAAAGTAGTTCCAATATAGGATGTAGTTTCTTCTATTATCAAGGTTTTTGAATGTAACAGTATGAATCTTGAACTAACTCTTCTGGAAACTTCATTGGCTTTGAAATTGGTCGTGAAGATAGGCACTTAATTAATGTCTTCCAAATAATGAACGTAGGATAATTTAAAAATTTGTTTGCTTCATGGCACAGAAAGACCTAGCTAAGCTTCCTCCTTTATATAGTTCAACATTCCAAGGAAGACAGTTATCCAGGATGTAGAAGACTCAGTTCTCCTTTGTCAGCTAAAAAGGGTTTCAATTCCATCTCTTCTCAGTCCCATCTCCTTGGAGAATGTCCCACCACTGGACTGTTAGGGAGTTAGAAAAAGAGTTAATTTCTCTGCCCTAGAAGTTCTGTCACTGACATGAAGTACTTGACTCCTTGTGCCCCTAATTGTGGAATGATTGTGTATCCTACATGGCTTCCTACATGGCTTTCCCAATTTCCTGTATGTGGGAGAAGGCCTAACTTTGATTTCTGCTCCCGAATGGAAATATGCTTATAAAACATTCATCACCTGAAATTAATAGAGAGATCTATGGACAATGAAAGACATCTTTATTTTCAGTGAGTTTATTTGAAATATGTGATAACCATCTGAAACCACAAATCTGAATAAATGGAAATCAGTCGTATGAATACATATAGGGTGTGTAAAAGAACCATCATAATTTTTTCTTGATCTGCATGATATTATGTTCATAAAGTACGTGTATTCTGGTACTCTTGAATCAACAGTTTCATGTGACGAAATAAAAAGAGATTGAGTGGAAAAGAGATTACTTAATTTACTGATTTATCTTCACTGTTAATCTTGCTAAAGCAGAATAATGACTTTGATGACTGATAGAAGATTCAGAGCCCTGGAATTCTCTTTTGAGGAGGCAAAAATATATTGACAGATATAAAAAAAATGAGTGACACATGAACAAGAGAACGAGATTTAATAAAAAGTTTGCTCATTTTCCTGTGCAAATAGTTCTATTTACTTTTGCAAGACTACTACAAAGTGAAACTAGTAATAATAGCTCTAAGTTCCTAAAGAATTAATATCTTCCTGCAACAGAGAACTGTCCTTTCTCCTCCTGTGTTATATGGTAAATCAACATCCATTTCTAATGGATTGTTTGTTCTGCAAGGGATTATTTATGACTTACTTATACATCTAGAGGCCTACATCTAATGATAAGAGTAGGCTTTGGTGAGATATTGGGAAGCAGTTCTTTACTGTGAGAGAGGCGGGACACTGGCACAGGTTGCCCAGAGAAGTTGTGGATGCTCCATCCCTGGGACTGTTCAAGGCCAGGCTGGATGGGGCTTTGAGCAACCTGGTCCAGCGAAAGGTGTCCCTGCCTATGGAAGAGGTTTGGGACCAGATGATGTTTAAGTGCCTTCCAACCCCAAAAGCATTCTGTTCTGTTCTGCTTGCAGTGCTGACCCTTGGGACTGACACACTGACAGTCTATCCTAGCTTCCATGACAGATACCTGAGCTTTGTAAGACTGTCCCCTCATAACTCTTCTTTTTGTCCCTTGTTGCTCACACCTCTTCCATAACTGTTTCTCTCATGCTTTTCAACTTTTATTATTGAAGAAAGGGAAAACAAATGAACCAGACAGCTACAAACCCTGATGTCTGGATTCAATAGTGTGTCACACTTGGGGAGTAATTATGATGAAAACGCTAACTGAAGCGTTGGAGGGGAAAAGTGGTAAAATGTGACATAATTTTTCAAAGTGAGATAGATTATGCCATGCTGGCAGCAGTCAGGGGGCTTGGGGGTGTCTGTGAGGGGTGGCTGGGGCTGCCCTGTGCTGGACACAGCCGGTTCCAGCCATTTCCAGCAGGTTCCAGCTGGCTCCAACTCACTCACCATAGGGCATGGCCGAGCCCATGGCCAAGGGGTGGTTGCCTTGGGGAAAATATCATTAAGAAAAGGCAAAAAATGCCACAAGGAGAGGAGGAGGGAACACAAGGTCAAAGGAAGAGCTCCATGGCAGAGCAGTTATCGAGACTGCAGCCCATGGGAGATCCCTTGCCAAAGCAGGTGGATATTGCCTGAAGCAGTGGCAGCCCATGCAGAGCTGATGCTGGAGCAGAGAAAAAAAGTGAGGGGGAAGGAGTGGACAAGAGGAGCTGTTATGGGCTGACCTCAGACACTATTCCCCATCCCCCTGTGTGGCTCAGGGTGAGGGAAAAGGTAGAAAATTTGAGAGTGAAGGAGGCAGCTGTATATGTAGAGCCAGCCTGGGAAGGGGATGCGGAGGAGGGGGAGGGTGCTGTTTTAATGTCCTATTGCCTCTCCCTGTCCTGCTGACTGGAGAGGGGAGGGGAAGGGTGAGCACCTGGATGGATGCTTGGTTGTTAGCCAAGGCTGATCTACCACACAGACTAATCTCATAGCTTCCTTTAATAATACTTTCTTAGCTTTAGTGGGCTACAATTAGAACGTGATGTCCTGGGAAAGCCCTGTTAATCTCACCTTTACATCAATTTGTAATTCCAGTATGCAGAAATACAATTTGAATTCTGAGAGCAAGGGAAGCTGTTACCGAGACTTTTTCATAGAGCTCTAGGATGGTTTAGCTTGGAAGGGACCTCTGGAGGTCATCTGGTGAAACATATCTGCTCAAGCAGGGTCCCTTGGAGCTGCTTGCCCTGGACTGTATCCAGATGGCTTTTGAATATCTCCAACTATGTGGAGATGCCACAACCCCACTGGGCAACCTGTGCCAGTGCTTAATCACTCTTACAGGAGAATTGTTTCCTCATGTTCAGACAGTACCTCCTGTGTTTCAGTTGGTGCCTACTGCTTCTGGTCATGCCACTGGGCACCACTGAAAAGAGCCTGGCTCCATCTTCTGTACACTTTCCCTTCAGGCATCTATATACACTGATGAGATTCCCCCCTGAGGTTTCTCTTCTCCAAGCTGAACAAGCACCACTCTGTTCCTCACAGAAGAGGAAAAGCTGACAGTCCCTTCATCATCTCTACAACCCTTTGCTGGAGTTTTTTATTATATTCATGTCTCTTGTGTACTGGACAGCTCACAACTGGACACAGTATCTCAGGTGTGACCTCACCAGTCTGAGTGGAAGGAGACAGACCATCTTCAAGAGCTGCTAGTAGCACTCTGCTAATGCAGCTGAGAATACCAACACCCTTCTTTGCTACAAGGGTGCATTGCTAGTTTGTGTTCAATGTGGTGTGATCCTTTTCTGCAAGGTTACTTTCCTATGGGTGATTCTCCAGCATACGATGGTACCTGGGGTAGTTCCTCCCCAGCTGTAAGATGTTGTACTTCCCTTCGTTCGTCATGAGGTGAAGTCTGTCAGCCCATTTCTCCAGCCTGAGCTCTGGATGGCAGCACAAACCTTTGGCACTTCTTTTGTGGAAAGAAAAGGTATCAAAGCTGCTGGAGCATTCAAAGTGGGTAGGTTTCACTGGACAGGGAAATCTGCACTAGCCACAGATGGCAGATCCCATTTGAAGTTCAGTTATGTAAGGTTTAGAAAGTTTTAGGTAAGATTTTGTTTTGCCTTTGGAGTAACAAAGTAATTTTTGTTTTTGCTGGCTACCAGAAGAATAAAATATTCATCTGGCAAAGGGTCTATATTACAATTTGCCCAATTGAGTCAGGGAGCTTAAAAGAGAAAGTCAGCTCTTAACTTTGCAGAAATCCAGCCAGGAAAAATGTATACCTAATAAACAGATCTGATGTGAGCTGCATACCAACTACACTGAAACAGAAGTCACTTTGTCTTCTAGAATAAGCTGGCAACTTTAACTAAAGACAAATAAAACCAACATCTTTGTGTTTGATTTTGTAAGAATTGTTTGCATGTGGAAAATTGCAAAGCGAATATAGACATGGCAACAAGTTTATGTGTTGACACCAGCTTGGTGAAAATAGTTTTGATAATTGATCATATAATTCTTAAATTCACATTCAGTAGACAGATTTAAATTAAATTTATGCAGAATAAGCTGTCCTTAAGGAGTTTTTCTATCACTAGTGCTCCTGGACATCATGAATTCTTTCTGCTAGGATATGTCAAGGTAAGCTAGGAAACCAGATCTAGACATTGAGTAGTAAATGTGGTACCTGATTCCCACAGTGTTTGCAATAAATTTATTCTGCCTGGTCAATGACAAATCCAGCTGGTGTAGCTGATGTTGCATGAGCCCTGTCTAATCTCATTCTAGTTGGAGAACAGCAGGGAAAGAGACTCCTCACTCTTGAGGGAGTCTCTTCCTGTTCTGGAGGAGTTTCCTAAGTCTTGCAAATAAATGTGTGTAACTAAGGCAGCCACACCGTCGTGACAGATTGGATGTGGAGGCAGCTCTGAGGTCCTCAACAGTGTACAGGTGACTTGATCCAACCTAGACCTTTGTTCAGGAAATTGAATGCTGCGTTAGAGGGGTGGAATGCTGGCAGAATGAACAAGGACTGTGTAGCAAATAACTCCATTCACAAAGGTAAATTTGAGTCCTAAATAGTCATGGTTTATGCTGATTTAGTTTTCAGAGGAAATCTCTAGGTAGTTTAGCTGAGTCCTTTGTTGATGGCAACAGCATGCTTGCAAAGAATAATTATTTCAGCTTTAGCTTTTGTTGACTGGAGTTTCACCTAGTGAATTAGAAATATGTGGAAGAAACATCACAATAATCTACAGTGGTGAAAATAGTATCATGTATCTATAAATCATGAGTGATATTTCTGGACTCATAAGCCAAATTAAGAAACTATCTGTTGAGTTTTAAGTAGAGGATTTTCATATCTTCATAACATTCTCTAGTATAAAATCTGTATCTCTTAGGCTATGTATGTTCCAACCTTGTTTTATACCATTTTTTAAATTGCATCACTGCTTACACTAGGGTTTTAGAATTTACTTGTTCAGAGTCTAACAGAATGGTGTGAGATAGTCAAAGCAGAATGACAGTAATTTAAAAAAATGGTCCTTGAATTTCTTGTATTCTCCTTTAACGTGGGAACATATGAAATATATAACAGCAGAGATAACTTTGTTCGTACATGTAGTGGGCCAAATTAAAAAGGTCATGTTGAAAGGTTGCAGTGTAAATGAATCAGGGAGTGGGAAAGGAATAAAAGTAATAGCAGCTCAGACTCCATTGCACCCATTTGCATTCCCCTCTCTTTTAAGCTCAGTGAAGTTGGATTTTAATGAGCCACGCACTCTGGTTTTAAAACACTAATGTAACTCTTCCAGCTTTGATTAGCGGAGCCAGCAAGGTATTAATTTTTAAATGGAATGTTCTGTGCAAGGAAGCTTTCTGCCAAAGTGTATCTTAAAGTCCTACTTAAGATGGAAATCTAAACAAGGTGCCAAAAGAAAAAATGAAATAGGATTGTCAGCTAAATTTTAGTAGGAGAGATTATATAATGAAGACTGTACTATTACATTACAGTGAAGTCCTGCTCTAAGAATTACTAATAAAATGCTAAAACATTTAGTAGACTCAATTATGCATATCTGAAACCATTCTGTGGATCTCTTCATTTAGCCATAGTTTTTAAATGACTAAGAAAGAACAGATGCATTAACTCCCTTGTCCACTTCCCAAGCCTTTTTTCCACCATTAGGTTTGCTAAACTGAAGTCTTCTGTGCTTATCCTGCAAGTCTCCTCTCAGAGGATGGATTCAGACTTGGATATGGTTACCTCTCAGTCTGCACAAGGGCTTGAGAGAGCAACAGCAGTGCCAACATATACACGTGGGCTGTCCTTGTTTCGTCTCTGCACTGTTGGTTTGTCACAGGCTGTTTGCTCTGAATCATTGTATAGTTTAAGAAATGGATGGCTGTTTAAAACTAATTTGAAATTCAATGGCCACCATGGCAGGGATTGAACTAAAATAACAGGTATGTTCTTGAGTATACATATTTAGGAAGGGATTCAGTGTTTTGAGAGAAGATGAATATGTTTTTCCCCATACCCAAACAATTGCATCTTGCAGCTTAAGGCACAAGTCTGCCCTTGTTTTAATTATGATAAAGAATTTTCTTGGTGGTTCTTTTATGAAGATCACTATGTCCAACTTGGTTTGAAAATTCGTTAACAGTTTATAGTTTGTAGCCATCTGTCAGTGGCCTGGTAAGGCATAATGACTGTCTCCTGTTCTCAGGCATTAATATGCTGCTCTGAAGCGTTTTTTTCCTAAGCCACACAGTCATTATAATTTACCCTACATTCATTGTGCTGTGATTACTTTATCATCTGTGCAGATTATGGTTCAGTATTAAAAATAAAAGGGAGATTCACAGCTTGTCAAAAGCAACTGCCCTTTTCACATTTTCACCTGCTGTGTATGTTTGTTGCAAATTAGGCTGAGGTTTGTAATTGGAGAAATGAAAGAGGTTGTGTGAACTGAAAATCAATTTGGTGCACAGAAACACATGGCACAAACAATGCTTTTTTAAGAGATATTTTTGGGGGTTGCCTTTTTATGTACCTGTAATTATTTATGCTAATTATAACTAAAGGATCTCTCTCTTACAGGCACATGAGGCTTGCAATTAGCTGTGACCTCCATACCCAGAAACTTGTAAGAAACAAGTTAGAATTAGAACACTAGAAAATACAAGCCCTTCTATGGGATCTTCTTCATCCAGGCCTGCATTTGTCCTGGAACTAAGGCAGTGTTCTTACTCCATTGTGCAGAAGAACAATTGCAATTTCAAGCAAAGGGTTTGACCCGTCTAGTTATGTGCCATCCAGTTTTAGCATCAGAGAACATGTTTAAAACCCCATTTAGCTGAACTTAAGCTAGATCCTTATCTGGATAAATTGCCTTGTCTCTGAATCCAGCTGTGCTATGTTCACACACCAGCTGAAAATCTTGATGGATTATGAGCAATTGAAAGTATCTGATTACCGAATATGCAGGGTAACAGCCTCTCTGTGATATGGAATGGAGAGTCCTGTTGGTTGGGAGCCTTGCTCCCCCACTGCTGGATGGCAGACCTACCTGTTTCCTCATCCCCCCATTTGCACTCTTTGCTTAAGAAAACCTCTCACCCTGAAGATTTAGGCTGTCTCACTATTGGACTAAAGAGTCAAGACAACAGCATTTTAGTGCAACGTCCCAGCAAAATTCCTGCCATTTGATTTTGAATCATGCATAGAAATATGTTCTACCTAGAAACAGAGAAGAATC
The DNA here is from genome assembly GCA_013400415.1 of Scytalopus superciliaris. NCBI lineage: Eukaryota > Metazoa > Chordata > Aves > Passeriformes > Rhinocryptidae > Scytalopus > Scytalopus superciliaris. The sequence continues at coordinate 707,100 of VXBX01001934.1, read as the reverse complement.
TGCAGAGGGATCTTATTTACTATTGTATTTAGAAAACTAAGGTAATAGAAGTAACTAAGGTAATATCGACCCATTTTTTTTTCTTTTGCTTTGAGCAGTGGCAGACAGTACAAAAATGCTGGTGTTATTCAGGCTAATGCTTTATTTGTATGGCTCCATCAGTGGTTTTCACTCAACTTTAACTGGTAGGGTAGAGATGTAAAAGAAATATGGTAATGCCAAGAAGTCAAATCAAATTATTCTTTTGCCTGCAACATGTAGAAGCAGTGTTTGAGCTCCAAGTCCTACACTGAGGGGAGGGATAGGTGTTAATTTTATTCAAATCTTTGCATGTTCCACATGGTGTTCACTTCATGCTATGACAGTACATGCCCATTCTTTTCACACTCACCACATTTTCTGGGCTTTACTGTTCTAGTCCTGCATGTTTTGACTGTAGGTTTGTTGGTTTTTATTTTTTCTCTCACAAGTGTTCTCATGGATCATATGGTCTAGATGTCTCTCGATGCACATGGGAGACAGGAAGGCCATAATCGTGTCCTTTTAGACAGGTACCATGTCAGACAAGGACACATGGCACGGTATCTGTGGCAAGAGATGGAGGCAGGACTGTGACATGAAGCTATTGCCATCAATTGTGATTGCTAATAGAATATTTTGGAGAAGAGTAAATTTATTTCTTGTGGAGTTAGTGACAAATCCTGGAGATATACATATTGGTGTATTTCTGATGACCTTCGTGGCTACAATGCTGTTACTCTCACATAAAATAATAAGCAAATATGGAAGTACTTCAATATCTGAGGACCATGTTACATGGATGAAAAAGTTCCTTTGACTATAATGATTGGAAAAGCTTCATAGGGAAATTAAATCACACTTGATAGCCTTTGCCATGCAGGGGATACTGCATATTGTCATATAAACTTGAATTTTTCTTGTAAAGATATATGGAGCAGAAGTATCATATGATAAGCCAGTTGCTGGAGTTATGCACTAACTTCAGACCTACTGTACTTAAGTCCAAGATCCACTCTTATTATTCAGTTACAGAAAAGTACAAAAGTATTTGCTTATTTAAGATTGAAGTTTGTACATACTATAGTAATTATATATATATATATATATATATATTTTCTTAAAATTAGATATTCCCACTCCACTATTAATGTATACAGTAACCTTCTGAAGTGCACTAAGGACAAGTCAAATTGGCCCCTCAAGAGTCAGCTGGGATCTGGAAAACCTGTGGGTTTTTTTTTTTTTTTTTTTTT
>VXBX01001934.1:676509-705759 GCA_013400415.1 Scytalopus superciliaris | reverse complement strand
TTTTTTTTTTTTTTTTTTTTTTAATTTTTCACTATGCACATTCAAGCTGAGGCAGCCTGTTGATTTGGAAAAGGTGTCAGATGGCATATTCTGCCTTCAGATCTTGGTTGGATGTCCATATTATATTTGAATGGTACTATATAGACTGACAGCCTTATTCTTCCTTGGCACAGGGATCTTTGCATCACCCTTCACAGATGAAAGAAAATGAAATGCTATATGTCTGTGCACTGAGTAATGTTAGCCTGACCTGGATTAGAAGGGAATAGATTCTGATCTCTTCTGAAATGAAGAAAGATTCTTGAAAGATGTTTCTAGTTTTATCTTATCATATACATGTAACTGATTCAAATTATTTTTGAGGTATGGATACTGGCTATATTGGTGAACTTAAAAACATATGTTTGTGTGTTTCCTTGAATTATACATCTCTGCATTGAATATTGGATCTTGCAGGTATGCTTCAGATCAGGGACCTGTTACTAAGTGCCAGTTTTAAAGAAGGTAAACTTTAAGGAAAACCATATTAAATAGACTCAAAAATGCTGAAAGAGATTGAGTAATGTACTGAAGAATAAACAGCAAGTCAATGGTCTTTACAGTTTGTAACACTTTGGTGTTGCATCTTACATTTGTTTTCCCGGTGTCTCACACTTTACATCTGTTGGAAGTGTCATAAACATATAATTAATACAAATTACAATTCATAGTATTCCATGATAGTCTAAAAGAGCATTTGTTGAGGACAAGTGAGTAAAATGAGAAAAGTTCCTGATTAGTTGATGATGAGATTAAATAGATTAATTATAAAGAATGGAAGCATGACTTTTGTGAACCTGACTTACATTTACTCTGTCTCCTCCTACAAAGGTAAATAACCACAAAGAAAATCCAAACTTCCCCTCTAAAGATTTCACCAGTATAAAGGGTTTGCCTCAGCAATGACTTTGTGAGACTGAGCTCCCTAAACACTTCTGAAAACAGCATGCTGGAGGTAATTAAATGAGTGACTCAGTGCTTTGGCACACTCCTGAAAATGTGCACAGTTGGGACCCCAGCTATCAGCAACAGATGGGGAGTTCTCAAGCTTTGAATGTTCAGTAAAAGACCACAGTAATTCTGTAAGCATTCCAGAGAAAATACCAAGTTGTAAAAAATAATTATTAAGCTTGTAGTCTTGTAGGGAATTCAGTCCCTAAACTTGATGTTTGATAAGTTCCTTCATGTCCATCTGACTACTGGGCCTTCACAATCTTTGCTTATTAAAAGCAGTGACAAAACTCCCCTCAGAATGAGAAGTAACCCTCAATTTCCTACATCACCTTTAATGATGTCAACTTTCTGTTGTCTTGTTTGGAGATTGGCTGAATAAGTTTTATGTGGAAGTTGCAAACTGTATGGACTGTTATTGACAGTATTATCATTTTACATGGTTGATGATACTTTACATAAAGTAGTTTGTGAATATCACCAGCAGTTTCATTTATATTTTGTTCACTTCTATCAAGATGGGTGCTGATTTCTCTAATGAGCCACAAGGATGGGTAACAATGTGGAAAGGACTGCAATGGTTTGGCTGTTATACTGACATTCAGCTTTCTATCACCATGTCAACCCGAGAGACTCAGGCCATGATCCAAGGATGATCAAGGCACATTTGACAAAATGCTGGTCAGGGACCATACTGTGCTGATGCTAATGGATTGGAGAAAGCATCAGTCAGGGAGGAGAAGCTAAGATGGTGTTTGAGACACCTTTTGACCAAGGCTTTTGATTTGATGTTGTGTCTGATGTGATACCGAATCCTTATTTTCTGTTAGATAATCATATTCTGAGCAGGATTTTATGGGCAGTATCGTATGTGTTTTCTGTGTGTAGACCTTTCCCCTTGAGCTGTGAATCAATCACTTCAAGGCTGCATTAGCCCTGGAGGTGTAACTACAAGTATAACTTGTTCAAAACACAAACAACTCTGACAGGGGCAGCCCACACATGAAGTAGAACCTTGCAGTGCTGCTTATTACAAGGCTACCCAAACTGTTTGGTGGTTTCCAGATGATTGCAAGACATCAGTTTTCACTAATAGAACACACACTCTGTGGGAGTAGTCAGCTGGAGATAAAAAGGCAGGATTCAGCCCAGATTGTTGGAAACCTAATCAGCACAGCTAAAAAAGTATAAAATGCAGCTAAACAAATTCAGATGTCTGACTTGAACTAATCCTGAGCTGCTACGGATTGTACTGAGTAGATCTTCCTTGACCATAGTAGGAACTTAGAACCTTGTATACTTGTAGACACTCTCACACACACATCTAAAGGAAGGAATCTTAGTCTGAAATCTAATCACATTTTGCCTTTCTAGGTCATATTCTGAGACTATTAGAGTCAGCAGAGGTTGGCATCTACCAAAAAAAGAAAGGCTCTTCAGCTAGAACTACTTCTCCTAAGCTTATTTTTCAGTTCCAGGTTAAGAATATTCCATGCCTTATGAAATGCCATATGTTCTGTAAAGACACTTCCTTTAGTGGGCACCATAAGAAGACAAAGCCAAAGTACTATTTCTGACTAATTTTCAAATTGTATGTGTGTGTGTGTGTGTGTGTGTGTGTTCTTTAACTTAAATATAACTTAAATTGGAAAATTCTGAATTTAAGCTTAACTATTAGAGCAAGTATGCATTCATTTCAACTTGTGAAATTCATAGCAACAATAAGCCTGCATTAGAGAAGCATATAGCTCTAGATAAATCCGTATCTATTTGTAATTAGACTTAGTAAAATACATGAGTTCCTAATAATTAATAATTGTTATTTTTCCCTGTAGTATTTTGGAAAAATATACAAGGCTTAATTGTGGCAATATAAAGAAAAACAACTCCTATATGAGATTCATCAGTTTGTTGGTTAAGTATACCAAATGGCAGAAATCTGTGTGAACTCAGCTCCAAAATATACCATAGCACTCTGCAGTGAGTACTCTGTGGGCATCTAACATGTGTGTTCCAAAAGCCTGGGAGACTGGCTAGTGCTCATTGAGCAAACTTAGCTGAGCAGTGAATTCTGGAGATTGTGTTCCCCTTGTGATGAGCAGAGGGAGAACTATGTCTGCCTGCCTGGCATCTTAGTCCCTCCCTCCCTGTAGAGACATGAGCAAGGAGGTGAAATACTTTTCCCTTGAAGAGCATGTGATAAATAGTCATGACAGCAGTCAAAGGAAGGAAGATATTTTTAACTTTTGCTCAGGAACACAGCTTAAGCAGTCTTGTACAAGATAACAGAGCAAATCTGTGGTTGGAACAGGAAAATGACTTCTGATACCCTGAGTCACAGCTCAAGGCTTTGCCAAAAACATGCCTTCCCATCAGGGAAAGTTTCCTCTTTCTCCATAAGAATACTCATCCTGTAAAAGTAGGGTGATGTCAGTTCCCTGTTCCTTTTTAATATTCCTGCTATTATGCTACTGCTGGTCAGATAAAGGATGTCAAATAAATAAAACCACCTCCATGTGTCAGTAATGTACTCTTTTATTAATCATACTGGAGATAATTACTTTAAATGGGTAGTCTGAGGTGGTACATTTTTCTAGCTTTTCAAGTGTGTAAAAAGAATGATTAATTTCAGCATGCAAAGTAAGTTAAGTACTGGATAAAAACGATCTGAAATCTATGTATTCCACAAGGAATGAAAAAATAAGAAAGAACCTTGCCAGTCTGATAATGAGGCCGTGGGAGGTGAAAAATATCAATAAAGAGTCCAAAAAAGCTGATATAAGCAATGATCTAATGAGCTCCTATTTCACAGCATTACACTTTTTTTCTTTTAAAGGGACACAGTCAAATAAATTATCTTAGACATGATCTTGTTTTAAGGTCATTCTAATTTTGTAGAAGTGCATAACTTCTGCAAGCAGATATTTTGTTCTTAAAATATTTCACTTCAGGAGAAATTTGATAAGATAGTAACTGTGTCTAGGTTGTTTTGCCCTTAATTTCCCCCTAATGTCTATACAGGAGACAAGAAAACATTCTATACACCTTTGTTACCCCTCCTCCCCTCAAGTAATCTTAGTAATTTCATTGTAATGAAACCAAATCAATTGCTTGTAGTCAACTGGAAATTAAATGTAATTCAAATATTAGTAGTTTCAGTGGGCTGCAGATCTCTTTCTGAGGTCTGGCTAATAAAGAAAGAGAGGAGCATTTAATCCAGATCCAGTTAAGTCCCCAAAATTTCTACTTTCAGAAATATAATTAAAAGATTGTTATTATACTTTTATTTTGCCTTGTTCAGAGCTTGCTACTGTGGCATCTGTCAAATGACTTGAGCTGAAGGTCCATTTCTCTTCCTAAATCCCCTCTCTCCCTTCCTCTGTTTTCCATGTATCTTTGCTTCCACACCTTCTTTTGTTTAATCAATGCTTCCCAAAAACCAGAATCCTATTCTGCAGCAAAGGGAAGGAAACAAATAAGGGGCTTAGAGAAAATATTGTTTCCATTTCAGTTCTGGCCCCTACTGCATAAATGGGTATGATTATTCTTGTCATCAGTTGCTGGTGGTTCCGTATTCAGCTCTGCCTGCTCCTATCATCACTGCCTTACAAAAATCAGTCAGGTGTTGCTTGCACACTGCCGAGTCCACAGAGTGAGATAAATGAACAGCAAAATTGCTCAGCCTCTCTTTGGGGAAGGGGAGCCTCATGTTGAAAAGGAAGGAAGCAAGGAAGAACTTCTTCTTTTGTTACCAGAAGAAAGAGGATTCTGGAAAGGAAGTAAGAAGCCATAGCCTGGCAGGAGCAACCAGCCCAATCTGTCATAGCTGGAGGAGGAACACTACAGTTACTACATATGTGGCAAGACAGAAATGAAATGGTCCAATCTGAACCTTACTTGGCATAAGTCTCAGTAATACATCTACCCTGCAGGCACAAAGATGTTCTCAGAGGTGCTCAGAGTTCAGAGGGATGGCAGAGACATGTCAGATAAACAACCTGAAAGGATGCACATTCTTGGTACCCTGTTCTTTCTTAAACTGACAGGTTGTACCCTTAGAAGCAAAAAGGAGATGCAGATGGTTGCTTTGAGTTGCCCTAGCAGATCAGCAGAAACCAGCAGAACTTTCCTGGCAGGAATGTGCAGAACATACCAACTTGCAAGAGATGGCAGATCAATAGGAATCTTATCACTGTCATTTGTGTATGAAATCCTAAATTTCATTGTGCCTTAAGTCACAGTTATGTGTCATGTTAACTTTCCTTTAAGAAAGCAGTACATTTCAAAGAGTAGGAGGTGTCTTTAAATGGAAATAATCTGTCTTATATTTGGTCAGCTATTAATCTGAACAGAGTTTAAGACTTTCAGACTTGTTGATTCATATATCAAAAGCAGGGCTGCAATGTAAAGGTTTATGGCTAAAGGCAAGGTAGGTTAATTACTAACCAGTGGGCTGAATCCTAAGTACTCTGCAATGTGGTTTAAGATTTATTTAATGGTGATTAATTAATACACAGTCTGGATTAAGACCAGGTAAAGGAGAAAAAATACTGGTGCAACAATAAAGATGTTAATTTACTGTTGTTATACAGAAACATTCTCTTCTGTTTTTCTGAAGTGTTCTATAAGTCCCTGAGAACCAGGGATTTTTTCTAAGTAAACATATTATTATTTCTACTGCCATTTAATGCATATGGCATATTTTCCAAAGTGTTTGAAGATAAGTCTCAGCCTATAAACATGAACGGTATTCTTCAACCAGCTCTTAATTATAACAGATTTCTAACTGTTTATTTATACATATGCCTTTAGATTTCAAGGTCTTTCTTACAGAAACATATTACAGTAGCCTCAGATTCTGCACAATGATCTCTTGATAAAATTAAGGGTATTCTCAGAAATAAATCCCCATTTTCAGACTTAAGAAGGGATTTAACTACTGACCAATGAATTTCAGATAACTTTGTTTTTCTCCATGGTCTTTCAACCAAAATGGCTTTCCTTTGCTCATATGAGACTATGGGAAATGTGAAATGGCTATAAAATATGAAATTCAGTACTTAATTTTATCTAATTGATTCTTGATATAGATGCCTTGCCTTGCCTTACCTTGTCGCTGTTCCCTTCATCACTATGCTATGGGTCTGAACAGAAGCAAAGCAGGGTCAAGGAGAGGGAAGCCACTACCAACCTGCAGAGACACCAGACCATACGCAGTGCTGTACTCCAGCCTGCCTCTGTTAGCACAGAAAGAGCTGACCCCTGAAGACTATCTTGTCTATTAAAATAATTTAAAAATTACCCTCTGTTCTACGACAACACCGTATAAGTGGGATGTTTGTTCCTAACCTTCTGCTTTAAAATATCTTTGTTTATTTCTTTCAAAACAAATGCTGACTCTAAACTGATTCCTTTACTTCACAGCACTTGGTCACACCAATCCATGTTGTGAGGTCAGGCTAGAGGGTACTGTACAATCAAAGGTCATTAACCCAGCAGGAAAGTCATTTACCTAATTGGCTATGGGTAAGAATAAACTGGTGAGATACTGAGCATAGATTGTCCCTCATGAGTAGCTGAAGCCACCTATTTCTAAAGAACTGCAAGCAGGTTGAAGGCAGTCATTTAAGAAACTGATTAACTGACACAGCTTTATTTTATAGAAACAAATCATCATTTCAGTGTATGCCAAAAGGAAGGTATACTCTAGTGCAGCTTTGGATTTGATGCATATATTGTTTTCTCATTCTTATGGAGGCAATATCCATAAATATTGATGGAACATACCTGGTGATTTGAAAACAATGACTGCAACCTCGGGGGAAAATTTGCATCTTTTAGTACAGCTGAAATCTTGAGTAGCCATCAATAAATCAACACAAAACGGCCCTAAATTGCTGTAGATATCTATAACTATTTCTTTCTTACTGTCTGATCTATTGAGAAAGTAAATAATGGCTAGTATGCTTTATGTGTAAACCTCTTTTTTTGAGTTCAAGAAATATGATATACAAACAGAAGTTAGATGAAGTAAGGCTGTAATTCACACTCTGTGAAGGGTTGTTTTGTATTGAACAGTCATTGAAGTTCTGGACATTTAAATGCAAACTGAACAAAAGATGGAGTGCACACCATTTTCCTTGAAATGCCATTGCCCAGCCAAATAGATGTCAGTGTCAGGGATATTTGCTGATTCTTTGATTTTTTTTTCCTTCTAATTGGATTCCATCACTCCTAATTATATAGACTTTTAATATTCTGAAGGATTAATCTTCTTTTAAGGAACGTACATGGGCATTACTAGCAGACTTATAAAAAAAAGTAAGCTATGCTGTGCCAGTTTCAAGTGATTATACTGGTCAGGCTACAAAGACTGACTAATTAAAGATGTCATGCCAAATATATGAAATATTTGAAAAAAGAATCCAGAGAGTGCTCACTGTAACACCAGGATGTCTAAAAAACTTCGAAAAAGAGTAAAAAATATTAAAACCAGGTTACTAAAGGAACTTTTCTCTATCACTCTTAACCACCCTTAACTTCTTTCAGCCCTCAGTCCTTCAGAGATGAAATCCTATGCAATTTTGTCTGGGAACCATTTGATTTCTGTGTTTAAAGGGGGCCTAGGGGGCCCACACAGGGGACCCTTTTCCTTTCTCAATATCAATTCATAGCCCGTGATGTCTCCCAAACCCCTTTTCTTTTTATTAGGACCTGTAGGTTTGTCTTGAATATTAATTTTCTTATTAAAGTTTCAGTTGAGCATACCTGGTGGAGCATTTGCAGCTCAGTCCTGGGGAGGTTGTGGCTAGTTCCATATAGCTTGGCCACTGTTGGAAAAACCCCACTGTGCTCCAAAACTGCAGCCAGCATGGTCCTTGGATGTGTTTAAGGAAGGGTGGAAGTTGACAGAGGCAAGAGATACCTGTGAACTCACCTGAGGAATTCACTCAGGAGTAAGGACACACCTGGTGAGACACAGAAGGAGATGTGCAGAAGAGACACTTGTTGGGGACACAGCTGGAGATTCATTCTTGGAAAGAAGTACTCTGTGACAGAGTAAGAGTGCCTCTGAGGGGACTATGGGCATGGGTGACACATGCCAGAGCAGAGACACTCCTGAGAGACTCAGCCATGGGCAGCCTCTGGATGAGTGGAGGGGCAGTAAAGAGGTAAGGAGCTGTAGAAGAAAGGAGGGGTAGAGAGAAACCATTACATCCAGACTTCAACCTCCTGTGACACCCATCACCTCACTCAAAGGATTAGGAGGGCCTGAGTGCGGGCACACTGAAATCAAGGGAGCTGGGATGAGGAAGGATGGAGCAGAGGTGTCAGAGAGAGGAGAAGAGTTGGGTTGAAGCTGAGCCCAGGGAAAGGAGAAGAAAATGGTTTCCACTGGTTTATTGTCTTTTCTTTATTCCTGTATCCCTGAATCACTAATTAAAAGTTTATATATATTGTCACTGAAATAAATTCAGTAAAATTCCACAGGTTTAGACTGTTTTGCCTGCTTTGACAAGGCTCCCAGCTGTGCACTGGCCCAACAGTGCAGGGGCTCAGCCTTCCCATGGTTTAAGCTGGGTGTCACTGGTTTAAGTGCTGCAGTTGCCAGTGACTGCTGCTCCCCTGCTCCAGGGTCAGCTCTGGGGGTCACCCCTGCCTAGTCACTGCCTGGCAAACCACGGCCCTTTGTGTGTGCATGTGACTGGGAGGCTGGGAGCCACTGCCGAACTGCAGCTGGCAGCCCAGCAGCAGCAAAACAAGCAGTCCTAAGACTGAGGGGAAGAAAACATCATGCTCCTCTCGTTGAGGACAGCAGGGTGCTGGTGGTTTGTCATAATGCCTCCTGCCTCTACTGCTCAAGGGCCAGGAAGCTGTCAGCCTGCATTTACCAAGCTATGTTGGAAGGACAAACACCATACCCACCCAACAAAAGAGGTCCATATTTGTAGGCTTTCCTATATAACAATTTTAAGGGCTTTTTGAAAAGTCAATTTGGACACAGAGTGTTGGCATTCCTAAAACTGGATTAACCTCATCTGTTATATTTTCATTTGACTGTTAAAGCACTCACCAACCTGCAGTAAATACTTAATTCCTCATATGTAGGTTTTTTTCTTTCTGCTTTTAAAATTTTTGAGAATAATGGAGGAGGGCAGATAAAAGGCCGACTTCCCTGTAACCTGTTTTTCAGGTGAGGCTCTGAGGAACAGAGGTCAACCTTTTCAGCCAGCTTGTCTCCAGCAAGTCTGGGCTTTGGTGGCAGGATTGTCCTTTGTTTCACTGGACTTTGTCCAGCGACTGCAATGCCATTTCTTTAAACTGCCAATAAAAGAATGTCTCAATGGAAATGCAGGACTGGAGAAGACCTCACAGGATTATCCAGCATAATCCTCTCTTCTGAAGCCACATGAAGCATCATTCACAGATGACTGAGACATTAGAAGCCTTGAAAGAAAACAACTCTGAAAATTTCTTAGGTGGCATTTCATTTTCTGTGTCCATTAGAGAGTTTATCCTAATAGGCTATTTTTTGCCTTTGAACTTTAGGTTTTTATACACTTGTCCAGATTTTCTGGACTGCAAGCAGCTCCCACAGAGCAATAGTGCACTAGCTCTATTACAGATCAGTTGCCAAATTCTAAACCTCTTGAAAATGTAGATACAGATCAATGTTACAATGGATGCACAGTCCAGTAAGAGGAGTCTGCTGCCCAGACAAAAATGCACTCATGTACATGCTAATTTACCAGTCCAGATTTCTAACACTGGCCATCTCTGCCTCTTCAGCCTGATGTTCCCTACCTGCCCTGCTCCTCTAGGTGAGCTTTAAGCACTTAAATTGGGATCCTACCCATGTTTTTCACTGCCCCTAGTTCCTTTTATTCACTTCCCATTTCTCTTTCACTTGCTTAAATGCCTCTGACCTTTGCAAACCACATCTTCTGTCTCAACCTTCTCTTGCAGCTAAGGCTGAAGTGCCATGTCTCACACCTACTGCTTGTGGCACAGGAGCAGTTGCTGCTGCATATCACTTTGAAGTGGTTCATGTAGCACAGCTATTTGTATTTACGGTGTAAGAACAATTGATCTAGGTAATATTTCTTCAGCCTTTTTAAAAAATGTGTCTCAAGACAGTTTCTGAGTCCTTGCTAAAGAAAGATACATTATATCTACTGCTTCCCTTTAATCCATTATGCCAATGATATTGGCAGACAAGGACATTAGATTGGTTTGACATCATCAGTTCTTAACACACTCAAGTGGGCTGTCTTTTATCATCTTCCTGTCTTCTGCTGCTTTTGAATTGATTGTTTAAGAGTTTGTTCCAGAATCTTTCTGGGAATTGGAGTCAACTGCTCTGTAATTCTCTAGATCCTTCCCATACCCCCTCTGTCCACACCCTTCTCTTTTTAAAGATTCCTTTTCCAAGTCCTTTGGGACTTCTGTTGTTGAAACTTGTTAGATTTCTGAGAATGTTCTGGAGCCCAAAGGGATGAAAATGGTTTGTCCTAATTCCTTTTCCCTAGCACATGTGGTGAAAGTCATAAGACCCTGCTGGATTGAATACATTGATTTACTAAGTATTGAACCTCTTTTTTTGGCTTACTTTCCTGCTGATTGTTAAATTTAATTTTGTTAAGCCTCAGCAAACTAATTTTGAGAGGGGTGAAGCCCAGAATATAAACAAATTTTCCACATCACTTGTTATTGCTCTTTTTTCCTGGTGCCCTAACTACTTTAGAGCAAGGGACTTCCTTTATTAATTGTTGAAATGTATTTTACTCAGAAGAAATAAATCCTATTTGACAGACTGTAATCTTCTTCATCCTTTCTCATTCTTACATGCCTAAATCTAAACAAAGAAACAGTCCCTTAGAAACACATGAGACTTTACTTTTGAATGAGACAAGTGTCTAAACATCTGGATTAAAAGAAATAACTATACAAACATTGGGAGTAAAACTACTGTGTCAAGATTAGGAGAGGTATTGCCTGTTAGGCATAGTCACTGACTTCATGCTTTTTTAACACTAACTTTGAATCTCCTCTGTGGTTAGATTGCTTCCATCTTTGTACCTTTCAAACTGGCATCTTTCATGAACATAAAATCCATGTATGTGCTTTGAATATTTCAGTGATACACCTGGAGAAGAGCTGAAATAGTACCAAAAATAATATCTCAAGTGGAGAACAAAAGTGCCTTGTATGAGTCTGAGAATATTTCTGTATGACCTTCTATTCCTTTCAAATATTAATTTATATTTATGTAGCACCTTCCACTGAAAGACCTCCATGTTTTGGAAATGCTAGTTGACTCTGTTGTGGTGAATCCTATGAGCTAGGAAGGAAACACCCAAAATTTAGATCAGGAGAATTAAACACAGAGGATAAATTACATACCTAAAATTACACAGACAGTCTTGGAAGGACCAGGATTGAAAACCAGGCTCCTAACTCACCAGCCTTTGTCTTGATAACCTTCCCCAATATAAATAACTGCTTATAGTAAAATTGCCTTCTTTAAAATGGAGTTAACTGTTTTGTTCTAATAACATTAGGAAAATAAATAATAATAATAGTAAAAAAGTAATCCCTTTAGTACCCATATGTTGCAACTTTCTTTCATTCTACTTTCAAGGACTTGGTCTACAGAGAAACTTCACTGGATATACAAGATGCCTTTCTTTTAATTAGAACATTAATATTCCCACTGTTTCCTTAGCTTCTAAGATGAATTTTAATTCTTTTCCCTCCAGTCACTTGGCAAAGAATGTGAAGACTTAGTCTCAGGTTGAGGTTCTGTGTGCAGGGTTTTCTGGGTCACAAAACATAAGGCCGTGTTGTTATACCTGTCAGGTTTTTTTGTATGGTGATACCCATGCAGACAAATGTCACATTATCTCTGTACCACAGCAGGATTCATTTACTTTGCTCCTTTACTCCCCTGAGCAACATTTACCTCTATTTTGAACTGACGGGAATTATGTTGTGAAAGTGTGTTTAAAATGGTTGCAATGTAACAAAAAGTTTACCTTTCCAAATACTACCACTACTAAAAAGCCCTTCCAATAAGCATGTTGCTTAGCAACATGACACATAGAGCTGGAACAACTGTTGGAGTCCATTTGAATTGACAAGAGATTTGCAGATGAGTGACAGAGCCACCCTAGCTGACAGCTCTGGCAACCAGCTGTAAAAAAAGGGATGACAAAATCTCAAATTTACAGAAAGAGAGAATGGGATGACCTTCATGGTAAGAAAGATAGTAAAATGCCACAAAAGAAAAGAAATAACAAAGTAGAAGAAACAAAAGTGAAGGGGAAAGCAAGATAGAATAAAAAAATATTATTAGGACTCCATTCAAAGAGTTACTCTGGCCTGAAAATATGATTAATGTTCATCCATCCCTAAGCAATTACAAGGAAAAATTGTGCATGGTAAATATAAAGTGACATGAATAGGAAAATTTTGGGTATGTGCATTTGCATAACCCAAAGTGCAGTGATCTCTGCACTTGTTCACTCCCACACTTGTGTGAACTTGAGAGGGAGCTGGGAGCTGCCTCGCAGGGCAATCTTCCAGACAATGGCTGGACATGCCATAGTGACCTGTATCTCAGCTCCACTGCTTTAGGATGGGAACAGCATAGGAGAGATAAAACAATGTATGGAGTGTTTCTCTATGCTCTGTAAATTTTATGTGCTTAAATATTCATACCATTTGAATAAATACGAAAACAGAGGCCATATCAGTAGTTGTCAGTGTGCATGCCTTTGAGCTCACAAGTCCATGATACATGACTACCAGATTTTCAGCTCCAGTTTAGATGTACACAACCATTGAGGGAGTTTGAGCTGGGCCAGGTGCATGCTAGAGCAGCTGTGGGAGTATGAAGCATGTTTTCATTCCTCAGCATTTGAATTGACTTGTGTTATGTCTCTCACAGGAGCCACTATTCCTTTTCCATAGTCCTTTGGAATTTATACTCAGACTTGCTATGTGTGAAAGTGTGCACATCAATAACTGCTAATATGTCACACATTTCTTTCAACACTTCTTATCTGAGGGCTTTCAAAATGCTTTAGAGTTTTAATGAAAAGGAGTATGCACTGCTTACACTAATGTTAATTCATAATGACTGTGTGGATTTTAATGGTGGTTACAGATTTACACCACTGCATCCGAATGCAGAATGTAAGCTGCTGTGTGCCTGCACTGGTAGCTTTTAATGTGTAAGAGCACAACATGTAGCAGTGGCTTCACTTTCTCCCCTGGAAGATTATCATCTCTGGAGTCAAATGTGGCAAGTCTTTAAAGAAAAACAGTGTAGTTATTCAAAATAGGCTAATAATCCTTTGGGAAATGATCCAACAACCTATTTGGGTTGTGTGACTTCAAGAAGTTATGTATTTGATTTCAGATGATTAATTATAGCAATCCCTTTAGTAGTTCAACAGAGAGACATTCTAAATCACATCTGTTATAATTTCTAAAAACTGAAATTGATTTAGTATTTTGACATGATTCATTATTTAATTACTGATATAAATCTATGTTTCATTCCATTTAAGAGAGAATACCAAGTCTCCTTACATTCATCTGTTGTTAGCTACTGCATAAATATGTGAAAAGTTTAAAAAATGGTGTTTTCCACTCAAAAATCACTAAATACCTCCAAGTCAATGCCGTGTTCCACTAGTTATCTTAGTGTACATGGGGTTTAGCAGTGCTTTCTTAAGATTTTTTTGAACTGATATTATTGAATACTGTCCACACTGAAGAAAGTGAAAATGCATATTGTACATGCCTCGAGAAAAAGGAAGAGAGATAGTCTTACCAATTGCTATGCCAGTTAGATCTGTTCAATGGTGGATCCCTAACTGAGTTTTCTTTCTCTTCTGTCACATGTTGGGTATAACACTTGAATGTCACAGACTACATTTTTCCTCTTCTGAGTATTCTCTCCTGATAGACTTTGGTCTTGATGTCTGTGATTAATGCTTTCAGCTCTGCCTGAGTGTCCGGAACCATCTGAGTTGCTGTCGGCAGACCTTCTAAAACCATCCTTTGTTAGTCACTGAATGTGACCTATGGTAATACAATGTATTTGATATCAGTATTTAGGAACTTCTCGTTGATACAGAGCATTGTGGTGTGTGTATTCAGTAGCACATGTTGGACTGAGAGACTTCTCCTAATACAAGTTCAGTGTGCTGATCCCTACCTGCCCTTGTTGTCTGAGCACAGAGGATTTAAGGGTATGTTAGCATTGCCTAGCAGAAGTCAGTGCTGTTTCCATAGCTTGCACCAAAGAAGCTAGCAGAGGGGTGGAAAATAGATGTGGTAATATCACAGTATGTCCAAGATGACAGATTTCAGGACACCATAGATGCATACACTGGCACGGATGCACATCAGCTCCTGCAGAGACAGACCTCACTGCTTTGCTCCAAGTCGGCAAAGTCTAAAAGGTCTCCTACCAGTCTGTGAAGACCAACTTATTAGTACCCTTCCTCAGGTACGAGAAAACTCAGTAACCCATCTGTCCAGCTCTGTTCAGTAGACAAAGGTTTTTCAGAGGTTGTTTTAAACAAGATCTGTTAGAAAAAAGGAATCACCTTTACAGCTACCACTTTAATGCCCTCAGTTTTATGGAGGAAGTACATGGCATGTATATTTTTCACAACAAATCAACCTCCAAAATCTTGCAGTCTGGGAGGATACATTTCATGTCTGCCTCTTCAGAGAAGTCAAGGCAGTAAAAGCTTCACACTTGACCAATGTTACTTGTGTCACCTCATGCACTGGTGGGTGGTACTAAATTCTGGGATGGCAGGAACAGGACGGGCACTTCTGTGGAACCAGTGGTTCCTGCTCCCAGGCAGCTCAGCTGTGTCAAGCCTGTGCATGCTACTTCTGGGGTTGGTTTCACTGCTTGTAGCATTGAGATTGATGATGTACTGTGGGGTAGCTTCTGTTCTTTAACTTAAAAACAGCTTGTGTGACATAATGTCTATGGCCATTTTACGTAGCAGTTACCAGTTTTTAAAGGGTGGCAGCTGTCATCTCATGCTACCTAAAATGTTTTATTCCAGAGTTTACTGCATCTCTGGTCAGTTTTGAAGAGATGAGGGAATAGAATGTCCTTCCTTTTTCTGGTCCTCTGTCTTCTTTTCCCCTTGTTATGCTAATTTAAGTGCCAAATACAGTGCCCTTCTCTTTGAGTGCCACTGTAAATCTGCTGCAGTCTAGGGTTGCTGCGTGTGCTGGTCTGTCACTCTTTAACTCTTTGGGATGTGTCAGTGCCAATAACTTTCATCTTTGCCTGTTGCATGTATCATGTTTGTTTCTCACAATTCTTAAGTAAACGAAAGGCTTTGTGTGGGTGTTTTGTTGGGGTTTTTTTGTTGTTTTTTGAGGGTTTTTTTGGTTTGGTTTGGTTTGGTTTTTNTTTTTTTTTTTTTTTTACTCAGCTGTCACCTCCTTGTTAGAAATGTTCCATTCTTGGTCTCTAGGGAGCTCTCAAACCCAGATATGGTGGGTGGCCCAGATGGTGCCTCAGCTGAAGAAGGAGATCTTCAATAGAGTGTAATATAATACTCAGCAGTATACAGACCACTGCTGCATCTCTCAGACAGTAAGGGCACAATGCATTAGCCACTTCAGAACAAGTTAATAAATGAACAGTATTGCCCAGGAGAGGGCAGAGAGAGCATAATTGGCATTAACTGTATTATCAGGACACGCTTTAGATAACAGTTTTCAAAAGTCACAGGAGAAAATGGCCTATTTAAAAAAAAGCATGACAAAAAAATCCAAAACTAGACTTGGGCCCATTTCTGGTGATTATTCAAGTGGAAATTTAAAGATCCCTCAGTGCTTTCTGAAGAGAGAGAAGGAAAATAAAGCTTTTCTGGTCTGTGATCCATCTGCCAATAAAAGTCAAAAACTTCCTGTGAGTTGCTGCCAGATCTACAGTAACTGCAGTTGCCAAAAGAGGCATTGAAAATGCTGGTATCTTACTTATTCCTATGAACCCCTCTGAAATGAAGACAACACTCCACATGGTCTTTATTGGAGATTGCATTTATAGATACACAGTTTTATGTAGTAACTCCTTTTTGTTGCCACTGTGACACATCAGCCTAGCCTTGTCATATCAGTGTCCTCTAGGAGTAAAGATGTTTCTCTGCTGCCTTCTGTACTCAGAGACATGTTATATCTATTACCAGAGCCTTGACAACCCAAAAACAGAACCTAAAGAAATTCTTTGGATGAAAGAAATGATGGTGGTTCCCCAATATCTTGAAATGGTTGTACTGATTTTTTTATTGTATTTGCCATGAAAGGTAACTCTTATTTTACTGTTCATCCATTTCCTAAGATTTCTGAACTTTCATAAAGTAACATTTACCAAAAACAACCTGTCAAGAAATGTGAAACAGGTAGAAAGGGACACATCTCTCTTTTTAATTCTAGGTTAAAAACTGAGAGACAGAATTAAATGATCATGTCTTTTTACATTACGTTCAGATATAATGCATAACATTTTCATCAGCCTGTGTACAAATTAATCAAACTACTTACTACAAAATACTTATTAGTTCCAGAACTGTCATGCACAGGAGCACATGTGAACATGCCTTCTGCAGCAGAGCAAGTACAGCTCTGCCTACCTTTCATCCCTCTAACTGTTAATTTGCTAATGAAAGCATTAATGAGGAGGATATTCTCAACATTGCAGCAGACCTGAATGAAAACTTCACTACGTAGTCTGTGATTTTCCCCCTTTTGATTTGAAAATTAGTGATGTCAAGAACCAAAAACTCTCAGGTTTGTAAATGTTTGTTTATTCCTGGTTTTCTGCAGCAGATAGCTCTTGTTACAGCAGCTACTGCAGTTGCCAGAGGAGGTGCTTATAGTGCTGGTATCTGGTATATGAAAATACCATGGGCTGGTGTATGATGTGGACTGTGTTGTCAGCTGTGGGCAGCATTCTCTGCGGGGGTCCAGGAGCACTGCAGTGCTCAGTATGTTCAGCACTCCCTCTAGCCTTACATCATGTCAGCTGGTACCAGCTGGGACACCAGCTCCATAGAGAAAGCTGATGGTGAGCTTGGGGGTAAGAGTGCGTAAGAGGGAAAATTGAGACTGAACTGGGAGACTGGATTGGGAAACCTAGTGGAACTGCATAGAGAAGGGAAAGGTGAGGAAAAATGTCACTTCAAGTGGAACCAGCTTTTGAAGGTAAAGCTAATAGGCTACTCCCATACTGTTGAACAAGCTAGTGTCAAGCTCTGGCTGTGAAGACAACTAGTACTCTCTGGCCACATCTAAACTATTTTGTGCTTTCATGCTTCAGAACAGAGTGGCTGAACCAAATTTGATTGTTTGTCTCTTGGCTACTCATGGCCCTTTCCAGTTGGACATCTGGGAGAAGGCTAGGTGGCCCAAATAAAAGCATCAGAGGCAATTCTAACAATTTATAAGTATGAACTATAGATGACAAACTTTTAGGATGAGTGCCTATGTCCTGAAACACTTTTATTTGCCAGTATGGACAAAACCTGAAATGATACTAACTTGCTACTGCAATCAGCTGTACACTTTAGGCTGCATGTGTTTCTTCCACTACATAATACTTTTTCTCTTGAATCATATGACAGAAAAGACTAAATGAGAAAAGATAAAAAATTATGTTAGAGGAGCATTTTCAAGGCTGTAAAATCAAGCCTTCAAAAAATTTGGAAATACCATAGTACTTCTGATGGATATACATTGGGATAGCCTTCAACCACATAATTGCATGCTGTTTTTCCCAGGACATTTACCTTACTCAGTGGGTACAGTAGATAGCCTTGGTTTTTCAATTATGTTATTTGCTAGTAAATAGCTTCTACTACAGTCCAAGCACATCAGTTGTTTTTGCTGACAGTACTGGAAGTCATCTAAGGATGTTCTTTTGTTAGGTTTGTGTAGGGGAAATCATGAAAACTCAAACAGAGGAAGATGTTATATATTAAGGGAACGAAGAGCAATCAGAGTTATACTGAGTATATTCATATGCATGTGATAGAAACTAGTGTAGTCAGTTTGCTGTTCTCCAGCTGGGCCAGACACCAGCACTGGAAGCTGCAAGCCCATCTGAATGCAGGAGTGTTCCCTGGACTGTAAACCCAAAGTGTAGCTGTGGTTTGGGCCAGCACGGACTTACAAGAGCAATGTGAGGCCAGTTGTAGCTGTCCCTGTAGAAACGTTCACA
Source organism: Scytalopus superciliaris (assembly GCA_013400415.1). Lineage (NCBI taxonomy): Eukaryota > Metazoa > Chordata > Aves > Passeriformes > Rhinocryptidae > Scytalopus > Scytalopus superciliaris. Next base: position 687,503 of record VXBX01001934.1, on the reverse strand, counting down.
GGACTCTGAGGGAAGCTGTCAGTGTCAGCTTGTCGGTTCAACACCATAGCCATGCTGTTTGTGCTCCCCTCTGCTTCTCCCTTCTTGTTGCTGGGGTGCTAAAAAGACAGAGTTGTGTGGCCTGTAAATAATGAGTCTTTTGTGCCTTGGACGGTCTGCTATGATGAAGAGTTATAGCCGACATAGAGAATTTACTTGTGCATTTTTTTTCCTTTGTTGATGTTACTATTATTCTGTATTTTTTATGCTATGAACATATTTTATTACTATTAAAGAAGAGGTTATATTTCTGGTATTTTTCGTCAGTGGGTTCCAAATGACAGATTCTTATGGATGCAAGTATTGTCACTTCCTGCTTCTTGGGCTGTAGCAGCATGCAACGACCGCCCAGTAAATGGGGTTTATACATGGAAGTAGGGAAGGTTATTGAAACTGCCAGTGGCTAATTTACTGGTACATGCTCTTAAGTCTATTGAATTTTGCTCACTCTTTTACCTGAGCACTAGTCTCCAATTTAATTAATTACTGTCCAGTCCTAGCAGTATCTTTCACCCTATTAAATTAATCACCTGCTCTTTCTTCAAACCTCAACTGGCTTTCTATAGCATTAAAGAGTTACTTAATTTAATCTAAGCCCTTTTACAATGTTTATCATATTCATTGTCTTTACCAGACTATCCGTGAAGTTGACCTAGCTTCTCAGAAAAGATTTCCTCTTTCCTTGGAAGTGATTTCTTGAGTGATGTCCCATTTTTGAAGAGACAGCAGAATTCTCTAACAGCTCCTTAAGAAATTAGCCCTCTTCTTATGGAAGAGTTGAAGAAATCTGGGCAGCAGCTTCTTTATCTGGCACACTTCCATTCCCTGTGAATGGTGGTTCCCTCCTCAAGCACTGATTCCACTACTTTGATGGCTGCAGTCTTGACCTTTTCATGAACTTTTCTTCTGTCTCCTGGGAGGCATGTTTGAAAACTGTTTCAATTTATGCTGCCTTTCTTGACCTACAAGGTTTTTTCAGGCAAACACAGAGGCCAATTAAGTGTGGCAAGGGTCCTTTATTTGTCCTTCAGATTTGCATAAGAGATTGCAGTTTTGAAATAGAAATAAGCTTGAAGGAATATAACAGCTTAGAATTTTCAGGTATAAATTTTTGCTATACTTCTAACAGAATTTGAGAAATGGTTTCTCTTCCTGCAGTTTAGCCCTTAGCAGCCCATTACTGTAACTAGTCTTCAGTAAGTATAGTCCTTTAAACATAGTTCTTTCTGGAGTCCTTCACAATACTAAAGTTTCCCCAGTGGTAATACTAAGTTGAGGCAAACATAATTTTTTAGGGAGCCGATATTTAAAATGCAAAGTTCTTTACTTTAATAATTCATACTGAGCAGCAGTCAACCTAAAAATTACTCATTTGGATGAATAAACATGGGGTGGTAGCTCAAGTGGAATAAATTACTGTAATATTCTTTCAATCACTAGAGTTAAAGCTGTTTAGACCAGTAGAGGCTTTTGTCATACATTTTTATTTAGATTTTGGTTTTCATTTACTCTGGCATTCAGAGCCGTAGTAGATGTCAGCTTCACATAAGTAATTGATTCATGCAGATAGTCCCCTTGGGAACTATCCCCTAACTAGTCCCCTTGGGATGTAGGGAAGCATGGTACTCATTTTATAGAAGATCAATGAAGGTACAAAGGGAAGCTTCATAAAGACATTGACAGTTCTAAAATGTCTACCATCTCAATGCTTTAACAAAATCACATCATAATATTTCAGAACTGTAGAAATGTTGTCTGGAAGGGGTCTCTAAAAGCCTTGAGTCCATACCCCTACCAGAAACAGGACTCATACCAGGTCATCCATGGTTTTATCCAACCAAGTCCTGAAAATGCAGAAGCCTGGAGAGTACATAACTTCTCTAGACAACCTGAGGCAACACTGAATTGGCTTTCTCATGATTTATTCCCCATCTGTTATTTAATTTGAACTTCCTAAACAATAATTTGTAGTACTTGCCAATCTTTATATCATTAGCTCCATAATTTCTGCAATTGTTACAGGAGTGATAGGAAGGTAATTAACTTACCTCTTACCCACTTTTCTGTCAGATTAAATCAGCCTAACTCCTTCCATCCATCCTTGTAAGCCATGTGCTCTTAGCCTTTGACCATCTCAGTAGCCCTATACTGGATCCTCTCCAGTTTCTCAATATTGGATTTTCCCACTATATTCTACCCTTTTGTACCTTAATATCTTTAAATTTCCATTCCAAATACAAAGACTGAGTAATTTGCTCAAAGTCAATGAAGAAAATTATTGGTAATATTTTCCAAAGAATTCAGGAGCCAAAAGAGATAGATAGGAGATTAGGGTGATTTTCAAAATTACCCAGACCGCTATCAGCTTCTCTAAGTATCTAGTATAATATTGGCCTGCTTCCTACTGACTGCCAGGCAAACTTTCATTTATATCATAGTGTGAAGCATATAGCTTTGGCCCCATTGTAACTGCTTATTAAACAAAAAGTAGGTGGATGTAGATTAAAATCATGCTCAGTGGGTTGTGTGTGAAGTAAGGATATCTATAAAGGCTTTTTTGGCAAAATACACAATGATTGATGGCATGCCAAGTATTGTCATTAATAAATCAACCAGAGATTTGTTTTTTACTATGTTTGAAAGTATTGTTTCATCATGGATAACTGTTGATTTGCACACAGGCTCTTAGAATTTTGGATCTTTATCCCTATAAATATCCCCAGAAATAATACAGAGGTAGTGTATGGTCTTTGGATATTGTTCAACTTCTAGAATGAAGTGAATAAGTTTGTTAATACTGTATAATTTATTTATATGGCCATTGTCTCTGCAGCTGACCAGAGGACCTACTTCAACTCCATGCATTGTTAAAATGCAGGACAAAGAAATAATCCCTGTTGAAGCCAGTGTTCAGTGTAAGCATGAGGAAAGTAGATGGATAGAAACACAAAAGCAGTAAAATTACATTGGCCAGAAGGATAAGCAGGACTGTAATAGTACCAGAGGATACTGTGAGGTTTTTGTAGGCATCACAGTATTGTAAAAGGAGTGGGGTTCTCCTCTGTGGGAGAAAAACTGGGCTGAAGTAAGGTCTGAGAAGAAACAATAACAGCTTTGGATCACATGTGTTAAACACAGACTGATGACAGGACATGCATCACAGGACTCCCATGTGACAGTTCAAGGTTTTAGTGAGGACACAGTAAAGGAGATAAAATTATCCCTTAAGTTTCTCTGTTGACTGGTTTAAAGACCTGCTAGTGGTGCAAGGAATTTTGTTTGGAAAAGTGGAAGCTAAGGCTACCTGTGGATACATGGCCAATGCATGTCACTTTGTCATAAAAGAACATCATTGGTTAAACAGGATCTGCCTTTTCTAAATCCATGGTGGCTGGGCCTGATCCCCTGGTTGCTCTGCAAGTACTGTGTGATGGCACTCAGGATATGTGCTCCACGACCTTCCCTGGTATGAGGGTTGGACTGACAGGCCTGCAATTCCCCAGATCCTCCTTTCAACCCTTCTTGCACATGGTTGTCATATTTCCTAATTTCCAGTCAACTGGGACTTCCCTGGTTAACCAGGACTGCTGTTAAATGCCTGAAAGTCAGTTGGCAAGCTCTTTTGCCAGCTCCCTCATTACTCTTGGATGAATCCTTTCTGGGCCCATAGACCTGTGGGTGTCCAACTGGCATACTGGGTAAGTAACCATTTCCTCCTGCATTGTGGGGTTTAGTGACATTGTGACCCTGTAAGTAACTTCTGGCTCTGGAAGCTGGATACATGAAGATAACTGGTTTTAGTATTAAAGACTGAGGCAAAGAAGGCATTAAGTACCTCAGCCTTTCCCTCATCCCCTGACACTGCCACCCTCAGCCTGTGTCTGTTGTATAAAATTTGCAAGGAAGCCTAAGTCCTGCAGCAGGCTGCAGTGTTCTGTAGTGCAGGGGGCTTACAATGATGGCAGTCGCTTTTGTCCCTTTTGCTGTTGACCGTTGAGTTGGCATTTAGTGTTCAGGAGGTGGAGGGAAGTTTTGACCACCTGGCTAAGTTTCTGTCTCATTAACCCCTTCCATTATTTCTCAGCTCTTAACATCAGGAGGTGAGCAATAGGAAGATCACAGGCAAAGCAGCCATTTAATTAACACATCAGTGCACCATCTGCCATACCTTCCTGACTCACCAGAGATGAGCTCTGCTCTCACTGCTCGCATTGACCTTACAAAAAACTATATTAAGTGTTGAGAGATGAGGTATGTTAGGCATGAAATGTAGAAAAAACAGAGCGGCACTTGATGTATAATGAATGGCATGAGCAGTTATGGTAAAAGTTAGGTAGCATCCTGGTAAGGGGAAGAAAGTGGGCAACCAGGAAAGAGGTCTAGGTTGAAGTGATGGCTATGTGAGAGAATAAAAGTTATCCATAATGACTAATTCCTCTCTCAAACATGTTTATTGAAAATTAATTGTTTCTTTTAATGTTGAATAACAGGAGTCAGGTATGGGAGTTGGTCCTGGTTTTGCCTGCATAAAGTATCTTTGTTGATTTAACTACTGTGAGACAAGGGAAATGTGTATTCATCTAATATGATAAACTTAGAAATGTACTGATGAGATAAAAAATATTTTATTTCAAATTCTAAATGTTCTTCTTCATTGTGAGATGTGCCTAGAAAATTAAATGTCTTCCTTATCTGGGTGACCTATATGTGAAAATTATTCCTGTAGAGCTTCAAGTATAACTAAAGGATTTAAACCACACCTGTAAGTGCGGACTTTAGCTAGCTACTGTACTGAGGGAGATTTATTTCTTAATGTGTTTCCTCTGAAAACACCAGTAGGATTTGAATCTCTGAAACCAGGCTTTCTCTGAATGTGAACACTAGAGAAAATGTGGTGTGAGAAAGAACAGAATTAAAGGAGCTTTATTAAGTAGACCTCTGCCCACATGAAGACAGGGTCGGGTCTTTTTCTTTGGGCCTTCTCTGAGGGCAAGAGTCTTTCACTGACATCCTGAATGCCGGTCCCTTCTGAGACTTGTTTGTATATCTGCTCTTTGCCTTTCTGATGAGCTGACTGGCTTTGACTCCTTTTGCAAGCCCCTCTTTTGTGGAGATTTTACACTTTTCCTGAGTTATAGAGGAAGTTGTTGATCTTCTTGCTCAGATGCTCACAAGTGAGGCTGAATCCTCCTGTCCACTCAGAGCATTTTGCCTGACCTGTGGTGCAGCAACCAGTACCATTAAACCTAATACTTTTTTCTATGCAAAAACATGCCATGAAAACATATTACAAAAAATGGAGAAAAAGATACCACTTGCTGTGCTACTTGCCATAACTGTGAAATAACATTTGCCTGTGAAATCCTTCTAATATAATATAGTCCTCTTTTCATAACCTCTACATTTTGTAACTAAATGTGGATGGCAAAATTAAAGAGTAAACCCCTATAAATAACTTACATTATCTAAAAATTATTTTCATTTAAAAATAATGTGAAATATGGCGATAAAATTTAAAGTTATTTGAACTGGAATAAGATGTAAAAGACCTTAAAAAATATACATATTAATATGCTATTCTTACAGGTCTTTTACTCATATAACTCCAGGATAAGACAAGCACTAATAGAGAGGACAACTCATCTAACATGTTTTTCTAGTTGAATAAAGTTAGTGTTCTGAAACATTATAGCAGATGAAGTGTTTCCTATTACAAGCCAACTAGTTCTCCATTGTGTGTGCCATTTCAAATACCTTTGTGGAGCAAAAGATTTCTCTCAGTTGTGTTGCTGAGTTTGAGGTAGAACTATGTGACTTGCTTTGTTCTTCAGCCTTATCCAGGAAGACTTTAAGATTTTTTTTTCTACAGTCTGTCTTTCAGAAATTCCTTTCTAGACAGCCTTTGTTTTTCCCTTCAATGTAACCTCACCCAGGCACCCAGCACAAAGCCTTAAACAGTGTCAGTTCAACACACATAATCCCTGCTGCAGCTCACCCTTTGGTTTCTAGCCAGGCTTAGGTTCTCCTACTGCTTGTACATAATTTCATAGGGATATTCTTTCCTTGTCTGACCCTGACTCTTTTATGCTCATCCTCCAGGTGTTTTGTCTGACTTCTGATGCTATCAGACATGACATTCTTTCAAGTTGCTAAAATGAATGCTCAGTTTTAGATACCTTGCTCTGCCATTTCATGTTCACCTTATTTTATCTAATTACTTCTTTCTGTGCCTGAAAGCCTCTGTTTTTACACTTGGACTCACCTGCTAGAGGTTTATACCAGCATGCCATAATTTTATATCTATTAAAAAAAATAAAAAAGCACTGTGTACTGGAGCTATACTTTATCTGACAGCTGAGTTTCTTCTGTTAACAAACATATCACTTAACGAGTAGCCAGGTATTTAGATTCAGGAGCATATATTTCTTAAGCGGATCCTAGTTTTTCCTTCATTTAAAATGTAAAGGCACATTGTCATTTACATTCATATTTTAAAACAGAAAGGTCAAGATAAAAGTCTTCATCTTCCTGTCTTGTCTATGAATAACAGGTCTGGATATTTTCCAAGATCTGAAGCTGCTCTTGATTAAAGTGATTGGTTTTGGGCAAAGCATGAAAAAGTGGACTGACTGACTACAGGGTGTTGCATTTTTTATTTCTTTCCTGAAAAAAGTTATAATCAATGGTCCAGTTAGGCCGTCTTACCTGCAAAGTGTTAGATGCTATTACTACTGATGCAAAGAGAAAATTCCCTTTAGGCTCCTAAATATTTTTCCCCTTTGTGTCTTTTAAAACCTCGGTAGTTTGCTAGGACTGTACAGCAAGTCAGTGCAAGCTGTTGTTGAATTACTAAACATTTGAAAGTACAGTAATAAAACACTGTTATATTCCTGTAAAAGCCACTATGGCCATAAAAAGAAGTCAACCCCCTAAGTCATGTAGCACTTTTTGAAAGTCTACAGTAAATACCTCAGAAAAGCAGCTCACACTATTACCAACAGCATTGCAGATGTTTATAATCATTTATAATACATGTCAAGAACATAAGAGACCTGGCATCACAATTTTTGCATTAGGGTACATGCAGCAAACAGTGCATAAGACTACTATAAGAACACGGATATACTGAAAGATTATTCATCCTTTTATTAATGATCCTTTAAAGAAGTTTTAACTTCTTCCATGTATTTTCTTGCACAACCTGTCCACTTGATCTATTATATCCAATAAAGAAACCTTGTTTGCATTGACATCTACAGTCTTGGAAACAGATAAATGGAAACTATCAAAATTAATGTATTGATAATGGTTATCTTTGCACTCTTCTTTTAGTTCTGGTGTTCCATAATCCAAAGATACAAATGCTTTTAACTAATCTGAAGGAAAGCAGACCTTATTTTTGTTTTATGTAGTAGTACTGCAATGCACTGCATTGCAAAACAGAAATGAGTTGTTGCAAAGGGCTCAGATGTCTACCAGCCACTGCCAGGCTGCCAACCCTTCTGTGTACTGGACAGCGTATGCTCACTAGAGTAGACCCTCTGACTTCAGCTGGTGGTATTAAGTGAATAACTGCTGCCCACAAGTGACTAAGGACATGAGGACTTGAACTACGGATATGATCTTTCAGTTTGTCTGAGGAATAATACTGCAAACAGTTAAAAATACAATGCAAACATATTGATAAAGGCCAGTTAGTAAGAATTCTAGATGTAAAGATAGTACATGTGACATTTCAGAAATAGAGTGGTGTTACTCAGCTAGGACTGCAACAGCACTGTGAGCTATTAGGTCCCTGGAGGTGGCACAGGTTTCAGGTCTCTCTTATCTTAGACTTAATATTGAGTGTGTCTCTTTAGGTAAAATTTCTTAAATGCATTTAAATTCTGACCTTTTATTTATTGCCATCCTTTGCTTGTATACTTATGGGAACTCAAATCTTTTCAGGGAAGAGATGTCTTATGAGGTCCAGTTATTGCAGATTTATTGAAGGTTTATTCACAGCTTCTGCTGTCAGATAAGCTCTAGTAATTCAGGTTATTCCTGTTGTACTTAATTTCAAGTAACCACCAAGCCTTTTCACCTTTATCTATTTAACATACCTCCTAGCAGATCCATATCTGGTTTAAAAACTGTTTAGGCTGGACAAGTGCAAATGCTTTGGCAGACCCAATAATTCTTGAACAATCTAAGTATGGGAGATCTATAGCTAATAATTACTTACTGTGTGGGAAGGGATGTTTAGGGTCATGATAAAATTACAGGCTGAATCTGTCTGTTGACTTGAATCTTTAATCTGAGCTGGTCTTTCTGGCCAGTTCAAACATTTGGTGTTTTATCTTCAATCAAATAATGCTTTTATACATGCTGTTCCTGGCTGCCAGGTGTCAGCATAGATCTGAAATCTGGGGTAGGTTTTGATGCAGAAATTACTTTAGGGAGATGTGGTAGAGTGTCGCATGGAGTATTCATCATTGCAGTAATTAATGTAAGCAGTAATGACCTCCAGGTCAGGTAGATTGTTATACTTAATGACTGTGTGAGCAATGAACATTGTCTCAGACCATTAGCTCCTCCAGACAGTCATTTAAGTGAGGCTTAACTGCCAGTCATTCTTGCCCAGCTTTAACAGGTACTCATAACCAGTTTCCCAAACTTCTGTCATTCAGTGGTAGGGAGTGCTTCATATTCTTCATTCAGAAACAGTTTAAAAGTCTGCTTATTTACATAAAATTTCATGAAAAAGCAATTATCAGGCTAATAGGTCACAACTGACTTGCACTGTACTAAAGTGGATGAGGTATTCACCCGTTTTCCAATACTTACTCTAATTTGATGAGAAAATACATGCTGGGGTAAAATGATTTTATATTCAAATAACCTTACTGTGACATTATAGCATGGAAAATAGCTGGAAACTAAACTACATTATGACAATACATATCTATTCATATTTAGCTGAGTGTGTAGCAACGGATATTACTGTCATACTATTTGAAAACCAGTTATTGCCTGAACTCATCTAATTGCTGCTTTTAAAAAGTGGACTCAGGTACCAGTTTCTTCTGTTGTGTGGCTTTGCCCCATTAAAATATCTCTGAAAATCTTTCTAGAAATCCAGAAAAGGTCTAGATTCATAAAAGAGCTGCATTAAGATTCTGCATTAAAAAAAAAAAAAGCTTATTTCAATAGACTCCAGATTTGATGGCAAGATAACATTTTTAAAGGTAAGTGGCTAGCATAACATTCAGTTGTGTAGTTAGAAGACAAATTTGAGTACACTTTTCTAAAGTAATTTTGGTGAAGTCATTACCTAGTGGTTTCAAATCTTGATGGGGAGATGGAAGGGAGTATCAAAACCAGTCATACGAACTGGATGGTACAGTTTTTTTCCATATAGGAGAACCAGTTACAATTTTGATTCAAATAAAAATCAAAAAGTAGTTGAATGGCTCATTGGCAATCTTAACATAAGTCGAACTTGACTGAAAAAGAATGGAAATGCATTGTAGAGGTTTTGAAAGTCTCCTGAGAAGATTCTAGGTGCTGACATGAGAAAAAAGTATTAAGGAAAAATCAAGTTGCATTACAAAAAAAAAAGTAGATTTCTTTTATGCAGTGAATTTTATTTTATGACAGGTGAAGCTGACATGGAAACTCTTCACAGTTTCTAGCTTCTAAAAGGTTGTTATTGAAGGTATTCCATTTGTCCAAATAAGAATAACTAATTTTTTATTAACAGACTAATTATTGTGAAACATCATTCAATTTTCTATACTCTGAACCATTTTTCCATCAGTTTTAATCAGTGGCAACAGTGCTACTATAATTTTGTAATCACAATTCTGATTTCCCTTCATACTGAAATACTTCCATTCCTTGCTAATACCTCACACTCATATTCAGTAGAAAAGAAACAATGTAAAATATTTTCCAAATTGTTTTAGATCTGTCAAGAACCCAAGCTTTCTGTTCTATGAAAATTCTCTGATTTGGGAAAAACTGAAGTGATTTCTGAATGTTACTGACTTCAGGTATAAATGGGAAATGCGCATCTATGTATTCTCTTACCTCCTTAAATACTGTAAAATGCATTTGCTATATATACCACAATAGTTGAGTTATTGGATGTTATCAAAGGCCCATGTGTCTTATAAATGTATTTAGAGTTTTTTTTATTGTACTTATTGCAGCAAAACATGCAGTATGGCCTATCATCCTTTATGAATTACACTTGTCTTCTGTAATTTCTATGAAGATTTAAAAACTCAGGGGAATGTAAAGAAAATTATATAATTTTGTTCAGGTGTGGTATCTCATCATCTCCTGGGCCTTTGTTTAGACCAGAAGTATATAGGTGCCTAAAAACATAATTTAATTGCAACTTTGGCTTTTAAATTAATCTTTAGAAAAATTGTCCATTACATAAATGGCCAGAGTCACTTCTATTTTAATCCAGAAGGGTTTGATTTAACATTTTGGCTATAACAGCAGAAGCTTCAAGCCCTGTATGAAATAAAGAGCATTTTCATTACCTATTTGATTTTTGGTCAGTGTTTCCATTATGAAGAAATATGAAGAAGTCAGTCTTTCTACTACTACTTCTTTCCATTTCAAACTTCAAGTCTTCATTAATTTTCTTATTTACAGAACACAGGTATGGGTTTTCTTTTTGTAGTTCTTTGTAATGAACTTATCTCACTCTTTATCTTTCTTGGAGTATGTTTTAACTTTTTCTTAGACAATTTCCTGCTTTTTCTTGACACCTTTTTATTATTTTTACTAATAGAACATGTTTGAATTTTGACATTATGAAATTCCTTTTTACCCTTTTTAAAAACACCTTAAAGCCTTAATTCTTAATGCCTTTTGAAGTGTCTTTTGAGTGTGTCATATTTATTACACTCTCATCTTTATAAACCCCTGCTCATCTGTCAAAAAAAGAAAAAAAAAAA